>CM034473.1:21270890-21483158 GCA_019925255.1 Litchi chinensis | reverse complement strand
ACAAAGGCCATGCCATTGCCGCTAAAATTCTGAAACTTTGGCACAATAGCAAACACAAAGTTTGTCGAAAAAGAAAGAGATTGAGAGGAGGAAGATGTATTGAATTTCAATGGAATGTTATAAAAAGCATAGCCTTTACTTAACTGAGAAGAGTCCGTCAGCTGCAACAGACCATTAGATTGGACATTTGCAATTCCACCCAGATGCAGTTTCTCTTCGTTGAAGCCATTGAAGATAAACTGGTCCTCAGCTTGAGCCAAGACTGCTACAAACACGAACAACACTATGCTGAGAACCATGCAAACATCAAGTAATGCACAAGCTGCAGCCATTAAAAGGAAGCAAGACTGAACAGGTTCTTGCTTGTGTAATTACTAGTAGTTTTAAGTTTCTCAGAAATGTATTTTATATCTGTTGTAGAGATCTGTGAGAGATTGTGTGAATACATGATACATAGTCATGATAGTGGTAATAACATTTCCAATTAAGGGTCTAAAGTTCTAACTTTTCACATCATCCACCAGAATAACTAGACATCATTTTTTGCCACAGATGGTACAAACACATTAGGAGAATTTTTTAGTATTCTATTCTTTCATTGTCAGTTAAGAATTAGGATGCATTGGGTGCTTGATGTTAGATACTTGTCTCGTATTAGTTGAAAAAGTGAGTTGTATTGGTTTATAAGTTAAGAATAAATCTCTATTCATAAATTAGTTTTGTGGTGAACTTAGGCCCAATAGCCTTTTCTAACATAGTATAAGAATTGGGTAAGCTCTAGTGAGTGGACACGTTGCACGTGAGGAATGGTGTTAGCTAGTCACACATTACTTGAAAAAGTAAGTTTGCACTGATTGGAATGTGTTAAATAATCTCACATTAGTTGAAAAAGTAAATTTATATTGATTTATAAACTGGTTGAAGGATGTTAGATAGTCTCATATTTAAATTTATATTGGTGTATGAGGTAAAGTGGGTATTCATGAACTGGTTGTTGTAGTGGAATTAAACCCATACACCAGACTTTAAACAGGAGCGTCCAACTTGTGCATGTTCTTACATGCATTAGAAATGCCAATCACAAAACAGAGTTAAATAATCAAAATGACGAAAGGATGTTGCGTGCGGCTTTCAACAATAAAATCATCTGCTTTTTGCAAATTGCATACACTTTATTATAAACTAATGATCTGAACAAGGACTAATTGTGTTGAAGAAGGTGATTTATTATGATATGCATGACGTATTATGTGTTATCTTTTTTGGTCAATCCAAACACAATTGGTTTGAGTAATGGTCAAAACCCACAACCTAAGTTCTGTCGGTTTTGAATCCAATTTCTTGTTTCATTTGGCTAGAAATATTGCAGGTTACTTTAAAGATAAGGAATCAAGAATTTGGAAATGCAAAACCATATATAACATATATGTTTTTAGAAGAATTTGGAAAATGATTTCAGCAACGTTTCCTAATGGAAAACGTTTCATTTAAACGCATGTCTTGAAAATGTTTGGTTTATACTGTGAAGACGTTTCACTTTGTCAAAGTATTTTAAGAAAAAAAAACGTTTCAAAAAAAAAAAAAAAAAAAAAACATTTTGCGGGTTAGTGGAGATCCTTTGTAATTAAAATCGTTTTTCGATTACATTCCTCAAAAGAGTAATGTTTCGACACTTCAATTCTTACATATCAATCAATATATGATAAGCCAATAATAGAATATACATTGTGAGATTTTTTTTAAAGCTGACATCAAAGAGTTAAAAATATATCAAGATTTGTTTAAATCAATCATTGACTCACACATTTAAGTTATTCAATAATGTAGTGCACATTAATAATAATTTACTTCAATCATAAAATATATTCATTCATCAATTGATACATCATTCTTTGAAATAAAAATGTTAACGTCTAGCATTAGCTCCATTACTCTTCATAGGAACAATAGTGAAGGTCTTCAAACATGATTATTAAAAACATATTTTAGAAAAGGAATTTTAAAAACGATTTGCAGAGAGTGGTTATGAAAACATTTTTAGGTCTTTGATACTCCTCACAAAACAAACACGTTTTCTGAATAGTGTTCCAAAATGGCTTTGAAAGGTTTTTTTAAAACATTTTTCTATCAATCTGCAAACATTCTTTGAAATCGTTGTAAAGACACTATAAAAAAAGATGAATCCATTAGAAATGTAAAATTGAGTTCCTTTATATACAAATGAAGGAATCGATCAATATAAATAATAACTTATATACACATGGTAAAAATTCAAAATTAGCCTTTTATCAAGGGCTCCTATTCTCGTAGAAGTATTTATTAACAAAAATAATAAAACTATTAAAAATCAATAAAGATAACTAGAGCCCCTAGTTAAAAATTCAAGTTCAACAACATTGTATACAGAAGCAAACATACTAGATTACAAAGCAGCACAACTGCTTCAACTGTTTTTTGTCACACCTCCTGACTTTGGTGTGGCATGTGTTTCTGACCAGGATCCATAATAGTCAACGACCGTCGAAGAGGACCGAATCAGAGTTGGACATGGTTTGAGAATTATTACCTTCTAACATTGAAGAAAATGACACCACATTACTAGTGCTAGAAGAACCTTCATTGCTAGGTCTGAATATGTCAATCACACTAGAATCAGGTGGAATATCAGGAAACTGAGCATCACCATCTAGATACTGCATCACCTGCCTCATGCTAGGCCTCATTGCTGGATCAGGGTGTGTACAAAACAGGCCTAGTTTCAGAACCAACTCCATTTGCTCCTCCACATAAATACCTTCCAATCTATGATCACAAACATCAAGAATAGCTCCTCTATTCCAGCAATCAATGACTATATAGACCAAATCTACCTTTGGACGCTCAATAGGCCTCCTTCCACATGCCACCTCCAGCATAAATGACCCAAAAGCAAACACATCCGTTCTAGTTGTTGCCTGTCCAGTTCTAAGAAGCTCTGGAGCCAGATAGCCCACAGTTCCAACCACATTAGTTGTTTGTGGAAGACTATCATGATCATATAACCTGGCGAGACCAAAATCTCCTAACTTTGCATTTAATTCAGCATCTAAAAGGACATTGCCTGGTTTTATATCTCTGTGTAGGACAACTTGTTCCCACTCTTCGTGGAGATAAACGAGACCAGAAGCAACACCTCTAAGAATTTGAAATCTCTGAGACCAATTAAGGTTTGGTGTGATATTGCTATACAGAACTTTGTCAAGGCTCCCATTAGGCATGAAATCATAGGCTAATAGAAGTTCTCCTTTTCGCCTGCAATAGCCGCGGAGTTGCACCAAGTTTCTGTGCCTTAGTCTTCCTATGCTTGCAATCTCAGCCACGAACTGTTGCATCCCATCTCCCGAATCATGAGAAACTCTCTTGACTGCAACTTGTACATCAGAAGATGGCAGTACACCTTTATAAACCTTCCCAAAACCACCTTGTCCAATAAGGTCTGTGAAACCTTTGGTTGCTATGTGGAGATTCTTATAGGAGATTCTTTGAGGACCATATTCATTTTCCCAGTCTTCATATACTTCTTCATATTTCTCCTTCCTCACAATGTAAACAGCTACACCAGCGATCATCAATACAACAGCTACTGCTACAACTACAACAATAATAATTGTTTTCTTTAGGTTATTATTACCTGTTTTCCTGGGTGGGGGAGCTGGAGGAAGCTGTGTAATATCAAGGTCTTGTGCTTCTCCAGTTGTGTTAAAGCTCCATCCAAGAACATAGTGATCACTAGCACGCGTCCCAGTTGCTGCAGAGAAACCAACATACATAGAATCCAAGAAAATTTGAGAAAGATCGATAAATGTTGACAAAAGAGGCCTGGTTGGTTTTGGTATATTTGCAGGAGCTAGTGTTACATTGAGCAACTTTTCACTTCCATTGTAGTGTATCCAAACCTTCATTGCTTCTCCACTTTCGAGCTCCAAGCTTATATTCTTCCCTTCTGTGTCAGAAAAATAAGATGCATCGGCTGAATCATTAGAGATCAGGTTGTTCACATCAATTCCCACATGATTGCCACTGATGTCTTCAAATTGAGGGGTGATCACAGTATCAAGTTCAACCGCCAAGATGTGGTTTGTAGCCTGGCCATTGTTTGTAGCGTTGAAGAGTCCCAAGTATGAAGCTGGAACTGCTTCACTGAAGTCCATAGACGGTGCAACGACAAAAGCCATCCCTTGGCCACCAAAATAAGCCACTTCATCAATTATTGAAAATACGAAGTTGGTGGAAAATGAAAGAGATTGAGAGGACGATGTGTTAAATTTGATTGGTGTCGGATGGAAAGCATGACCATGGCTGAGGTCTGAAATGTCGGTCAGCTGCAATAAGCCATTCTGATGAATTCTAGCAAATCCATCCGTACGAAGTTGGCCTTCATGGAAACCTTTGTAGATGAAGTGGTTATTATCTTGAGCTGACACTAACCAAATCCAGCATAAGATGAAAGTTATCAGAAAATAATATGATCGAAGAGCTGCAGCCATTAAGGACATAAAAAATTAGGTTGTTGTCTACCAAAGAGAGCTTTTGCTGATTTAAATAGATTTTTTAAGTCTGACCCAATAATATAAGATTAAATGTCATTTTCCTCTGAAATATTTGCAAAGAGGCACGACGTGTCAACTACGAATTCTTAAAATGTGTATTCACAGTTAGAAAGGCTCTTGGACGCGCAGCGGTATCTAACATCCTCTCTCACTCTCCCTCACGCGCAGGGTGATGCGCAGCCTAGACATACCCTGACCCATACCTTCTCAACCGATGTCACCCTCCCTCACCCTGTGCCCTTCACCCATGACCCTCATAGATATATACCTTTTCAATCAATATGGGATAATTTAACACCCGTGCACAAGTCTAACCCGTCGATGAATGTGTCCAATTCTAATACTATGTTAGAAATATATTGAATTTAACTCTACTGTAAAAGTTAGTTCAAGAGATTTATCCTTACCTTATAAATCATACAAATTCATCTTCTCAACATACGTGAAAATATCTATCAGGTACTGCTTAGGAATTTTTGCAGGCCAATATCTAACCAATTTGTTGGTAAAATTTCATATTCAAGGGAACATTGCATACTATCCTTCTTTGTTATTTTTAACTTCTCAAGATGCGAGATGGGGTCATTTCTTCTGAGATTAGGATTCTGGATGTAATATGTTTGAATAACCTATGCATGCATTGAAATGGAAAGCATGTTGCAGTCAGTCATTCTAAGAGTTGAATGAGTCCAGGAGATAATAAATTCAAACAATAATGTCAATTCAGAAGGCTACAATTTAATGCATCACTGCAACCACCAGGCAAGTTAAATTTACGGCTTATTCTACATATCTCCCAAGTCCCAATTTTGGCCTCCATTGAACTTTGTTCAATTATTGGGTCTAACAAATTGAAAGTCAGTTGCATCTCCATTAGGAATGCCAAATGGATCGGGATTGAACAGATTTGCTCAAACTCGCACCCGAACTTGTAAAGAAATTTTACATCCGCACCCAAACTTATAAAGAGATTTTACGCCCACAGCCGCAGACCTGTAATATGTAAAAAGATATATATATATATATATCCCAAATTTCATAAAGTGTTTGCCTCCAATATCACTTCAGAACTACAAATGATATAATTTCTAAATCCTAGCAATGCTATCAACCATAAAATAAAATAAAATAAAACTTAATAATTCAATCTAAAGTTTAATATTTAACATGATAAATTTATAATAAATGACATAATTTAAATCCAAATAAAACAAAAAATATGCCAAAATATTGGCCAAAATACATAACAAATTCTCCAAACAACATAACAATTAACAAAAGTACAAAAGATCTAGCCATCCATACTTCCAAGGCCTGGTTATTAATTTCAAGCCCAGCGAGCTCCATAGCTCGCACTAATGAGCTCGTTTTACAGTCAGGCTGCAGATCGTTAGGAAGCTCGCTCTATGCATAGCTCGCTACTCAGCGAGGTCAGCTCGAGGTCGCTTAAGGTAGTGAACAGCTCGACCGGTGGTCTATTAATACAAAATCTTCAAGAAAAGACAGTTACCCAATTTAATCATGATTCTCTCACCAAAAACGGAAGTTAATTCAAATTCGAATTCAGTCAACGTGATCTCGAGATTTACGGAGCAGTTACCTGATTTAGCTTCAACTGATTAGGAAACATAATTAAATTGTGATTTTTTTCCTATTTTATTTTTTCCTAATTTGTAACGTCTCTTCCTTTATAAATAGGGATTAAAATCATTGTAAAACAGACAAAACAAGCAATAACATACTGTCACTCTGCTGAATTATAGAGAGGTAGTCGTGGACGTAGGCGCACTCGCTAAACCACGTAAAATCTGTGTGTTGTTTCTGTTCTTGACCATCTGTCTTTTGTTTTCTCCTTGGTTTTCATGTTGTTCTGTATTGATTGCAAGTATTGGGTATTGAATTCTCGTCGATCAGAAAATCACGTCAACAAATATAAATAATAACTTATATACACATGGTAAAAATTCAAAATTAGCCTTTTATCAAGGGCTCCTATTCTCGTAGAAGTATTTATTAACAAAAATAATAAAACTATTAAAAATCAATAAAGATAACTAGGGCCCCTAGTTAAAAATTCAAGTTCAACAACATTGTATACAGAAGCAAACATACTAGATTACAAAGCAGCACAACTGCTTCAACTGTTTTTTGTCACACCTCCTGACTTTGGTGTGGCATGTGTTTCTGACCAGGATCCATAATAGTCAACGACCGTCGAAGAGGACCGAATCAGAGTTGGACATGGTTTGAGAATTATTACCTTCTAACATTGAAGAAAATGACACCACATTACTAGTACTAGAAGAACTTTCATCGCTAGGTCTGAATATGTCAATCACACTAGTATGAGGTGGAATATCGGGAAACTGAGCATCACCATCTAGATACTGCATCACCTGCCTCATGCTAGGCCTCATTGCTGGATCAGGGTGTGTACAAAACAGGCCTAGTTTCAGAACCAACTCCATTTGCTCCTCCACATATATACCTTCCAATCTATGATCACAAACATCAAGAATAGCTCCTCTATTCCAGCAATCAATGACTATATAGACCAAATCTACCTCTGGACGCTCAATAGGCCTCCTTCCACATGCCACCTCCAGCATAAATGACCCAAAAGCAAACACATCCGTTCTAGTTGTTGCCTGTCCAGTTCTAAGAAGCTCTGGAGCCAGATAACCCACAGTTCCAACCACATTAGTTGTTTGTGGAAGACTATCATGATCATATAACCTGGCGAGACCAAAATCTCCTAACTTTGCATTTAATTCAGAATCTAAAAGGACATTGCCTGGTTTTATATCTCTGTGTAGGACAACTTGTTCCCACTCTTCGTGGAGATAAAGGAGACCAGAAGCAACACCTCTAAGAATTTGAAATCTCTGAAACCAATTGAGGTTTGGTGTGATATTGCTATACAGAACTTTGTCAAGGCTCCCATTAGGCATGAAATCATAGGCTAATAGAAGTTCTCCTTTTCGCCTGCAATAGCCACGGAGTTGCACCAAGTTTCTGTGCCTTAGTCTTCCTATGCTTGCAATCTCAGCCACGAACTGTTTCATCCCATCTCCCGAATCATGAGAAACTCTCTTGACTGCAACTTGTACATCAGAAGATGGCAGTACACCTTTATAAACCTTCCCAAAACCACCTTGTCCAATAAGGTCTGTGAAACCTTTGGTTGCTACGTGGAGATTCTTATAGGAGATTCTTTGAGGACCATATTCCTTTTCCCAGTCTTCATATACTTCTTCATATTTCTCCTTCCTCACAATGTAAACAGCTACACCAGCGATCATCAATACAACAGCTACTGCTACAACTACAACAATAATAATTGTTTTCTTTAGGTTATTATCACCTGTTTTCCTGGGTGGGGGAGCTGGAGGAAGCTGTGTAATATCAAGGTCTTGTGCTTCTCCAGTTGTGTTAAAGCTCCATCCAAGAACATAGTGATCACTAGCACGCGTCCCAGTTGCTGCAGAGAAACCAACATACATAGAATCCAAGAAAATTTGAGAAAGATCGATAAATGTTGACAAAAGAGGCCTGGTTGGTTTTGGTATATTTGCAGGAGCTAGTGTTACATTGAGCAACTTTTCACTTCCATTGTAGTGTATCCAAACCTTCATTGCTTCTCCACTTTCGAGATCCAAGCTTTTGTTCTTCCCGTCCGTATCAGAAAAATAAGATGCATAGGCTGAATCATTAGAGACCAGGCTGTTCACATCAATTCCCACATGATTGCCATTGATTTCTTCAAATTCAGGGGTGACCACAGTATCAAGTTCAACGGCCAAGATGTGGTTTGTAGCCTGGCCATTGTTTGTAGCGTTGAAGAGTCCCAAGTATGAAGCTGGAACTGCTTCACTGAAGTTCATAGACGGTGCAACGACAAAAGCCATCCCATGGCCACCAAAATCAGCCGCTTCATCAATTATTGAAAATACGAAATTGGTGGAAAATGAAAGAGATTGAGAGGTCGATGTATTAAATTTGATTGGTGTCGGATGGAAAGCATGACCATGGTTGAGGTCTGAAATGTTGGTCAGCTGCAATAGGCCATTTTGATGAATTCTAGCAAATCCATCCCTTTGAAGTTGGCCTTCACGGAAACCTTTGTAGATGAAGTGGTCATTATCTTGAGCTGACACTAACCAAATCCAGCATAAGATGAAAGTTATCCGAAAATAATTAGATCGAAGAGCTGCAGCCATTGAGGACATAAAAAATTAGTTTGTTGTCTACCAAAAGAGAGCTTTTGCTGATTTAAATAGATTTTTTAATATAAGATTAAATGTCATTTTCCTCTGAAATATTTGCAAAAAGGCACGACGTGTCAACTTGTGAATTCTTAAAATGTGTATTGACAGTTACAAAGGCTCTTGGACGCGCAGCGGTATCTAACACCCTCTCTCACTCTCCCTCACGCGCAGGGTGATGCGCAGCCTAGACATACCCTGACCCATACCTTCTAAACCGATGTCACCCTCCCTCACCCTGTGCCCTTCACCCATGACCCTGATAGATATATACCTTTTCGACCAACGTGAAACTATTTAACACCCATGCACAAGTCTGACCCATCGTTGAATGTGTCCAATTCTAATACTGTGTTAGAAATGTATTGAATATAACTCCACTGTAAAAGTTGGTTCAAGAGTTAAAGTTTATCCTTACCTTATAAACTATACAAATTCATCCTCTCAACAAACATGAAACTATCTATCAAGTACTACTTAGAAATTTCTGCAGGCCAATATCTAGACAATGTGTTGGTAAAATTTCATATTCAAGGGAACATTGCATACTATCCTTCTTTGTTATTTTTAACTTCTCAAGATGGAAGATGGGGTCCTTTCTTCTGAGATTAGGATTCTGGATGTATTATTGTTTGAATAACCAATGCATGCACTGAAATGGAAAACATGTTGCAGTCAGTCATTCTAAGAGTTGAATGAGTCCAGGAGCTAATAAATTCAAACAATAATGTCAATTCAGAAGGCTACAATTTATGTATTAAATATATCCTTAACAGGCGCTGAAATTTATTGACATTGAATGCATCACTGCAACCACCAGGCAAGTTAAATTTACGGCTTATTCTCCATATCTCCAAGTCCCAATTTTGGCCTCCATTGAACTTTGTTCAATTATTGGGACTAACAAATTGAAAGCCAGTTGCATCTCCATTAGTAATGCCAACGGATCGGGATTGAACAGATTTGCTCAAACTCGCACCCGAACTTGTAAAGAAATTTTACATCCGCACCCAAACTTATAAAGAGATTTTACGCCCACAGCCGCAGACCTGTAATATGTAAAAAGAAAAGACATATATATCCCAAATTTCATAAAGTGTTTGCCTCCAGTATCACTTAAGAACTACAAATGATATAATTTCTAAATCCCAGCAATGCTATCAACCATAAAATAAAATAAAACTTAATAATTCAATCTAAAGTTTAATATTTAACATGATAAATTTATAATAAATGACATATTTAAATCCAAATAAAACAAAAAATATGCCAAAATATTGGTCAAAATACATAACAAATTCTCCAAACAACATAACAATTAACAAAAGTACAAAAGATCTAGCCATCCACACTTCCAAGTTCCATGTCATGATGTCAACATGCCATCCCTAGTTACCCTCCACAAATTAAGATTTTTTTTTTTTAATGTTGTGGATTCGTAGGTGCAGGTGCGGATTTTTTTTCACACCCACACCCCATACTCGACCCTTTAGGTGTGGAATTTCACATCCACACCCACATGCAAACCTATTTTATAAAGTCCATATCCATCCATTGTGGCAAAAATCCATGGGTTCGCAGATTCATGAGTGGGATTATCATCCCTAATCTCCATACAAATCAATGTTATGCATATCTACATAACATATTGGCTGATACGGGGTACTCCTCAAGAAATTCATTGAAAGTTGCTCCTTGATTCTTGGGAGTCTCTCATTTTCGCTTTGCTCTATATAATTTCAGTTGTTTCATAGTATTATAGGCCCTACTTTTAATAACATTAACGCTCTGGTGTCTCACTCTTGGAAATTTCTTTTTTGAAAACAAAGAAATTGCATTTTTTTTTTTTTTTTTTTTTCCTGATGCAAACATTGGACCTGTAACTAATTATATTTTTGTTGTTTTAAGTTTCACTTGGTGAGGGGGTTATCTGTCACCTTCATAATATTAGAAATGTGCATGAATCAGATGAATAGATGGTTCTAGTCAGCATCAGAATCCATATACATCTAATTTTCCAAGTTCCACCCCCCCTCTATCTCCACGGACAATTTTAACTGCTACCTCTCATGTTTGATTGGTCAACAAATAATATTATTTTTTGCCATCAAACCATCAATTGCATTGATCATTCAAAGGCTGCTGTTGAGAATTGCTACTTTGCTAGACAAGATATTTGTTGAATTACCGCAATTGGTGCAGCTGCTCTAGTCCATTTACAATTCCAAATGGCGTGTGGAAAGTTGTTCTTGTCCATTAAAGTCTTCAACTACACAGCTTTCATATGTGTCACCAAGGCCAAAGTTCCAAAACTCCTTAGACATGGAATCCAAGATGAAAAAAGTGATGTATAAGATCGAAACAAAACACAACAAAAACATCCCTTGTATTAAGATCTATAATGATCTCAATGAAATTCAAAGAACATCATTGATTTTTTTGTGAATTGTTATATGTAATGATAAGAATAATGAAACATTCTTATTTCGTAAATTTATCGATTTAGATGACGCTTCAAGAAACGAACCTTGCAGAGCAAGTTTCAACTTATAAGTTCACCAAAGATTTGATTGTGCCTGAAAGCTGTATAGACGGGTGTTATCCGGTCAAAGGCGGACCCACCATGAGATTAGGTGGGTGACTTGCCTCCCTTCAACTTTTGGGAAGAAGTTTTGGTTTGTTTTGTATTTTTTGCTTTTCTTTTTTCTTTTAATTCTAAACTTTCGTTTTCATTTATTACTTTTCTTATACCTATTTTTTCCATGATAATCCTAGTATTTTTCTACTTCTAATCAATTAATGTTTTTCATTTTACAATTACATGTTCTCTCCTACATAAATACTATTTACTTCTACTTTTGGTGGGTCACACAAACTCCATGGCAATTTGCAATTTCGTTGAATAGTTTTTTTTTTCTCTTCATCTTTATTTGGTATCTTTTTATCATCACTTGATATTTTTTCACTTACAAAGTTAGCCTACTAAATTTATTACTTTTTTTATTTATTTATTTTTAATAATTTAAAGTAATATACATTTCATCAATAAATCCTAAAATTTTGAACTCTAATTTATTACATTAAAATTGTCAATGTATGGTCATGATTCAACTTTTTTTTATTTATTTTCTTTTACGTTATGTTTTACTTTATTTAGAATCAATAAAAATTATCAATTTGAAAAATTGGTTGAGAGAAAAAAGAGATAGGGTTTTTTTATTAGTTTACTTACTCTTACATTGGCATTATTACCACATGTTATAACCGCTACGATTGAAAGAATGTTTTTTGTTATGAATATTGTGAAAATTGAATTATGTAATCGAATGAGAGATTAATGATTAAATGATAGATCGCGTGTATGTAAAGAAAAATATTTTTAACAAAATTAATAGAGAAGTTATTATGGAACGATTTCAAGATATGAAGTCTCATTGAGGAAAATTATAACTTTATATAGTTTATGTTTTTTCTTTCATTTTTGTTTTTATTTATTTTATTGATTTCATTAGAATTTTTAAACGTAAGACTACTTGTAGGTCTCATTTTATATAAACCATATCATGTTATCGAATTTTATTTTACATAAAAATATTATATATTTAATATTATTCTAATTTTTGATATTTTTATTATTTTATTCATATATTCCTCCTTTAACAATTTTGTGAGGCCGCCATTGCGTCTGGTACTATTAATCCCCTGTTTCTTGTGAATTACTTTAGCATGCACCCAACTGATCTTTTATAAAGACATTTGGAATCATGAAGCAATGATAGGCACAGTTTGAAATTTAGATAGCAGCCAAAGAAGATTATCGATGACAAAGAGGAGGCTAATATGACAACAAAGAATTGTAGTTATCTGGTCCCTCACAAAAACATGAAGTCAAGACAAACTTAGGGGTTGATCAACTTAGACCAAATAACTTTGCTCCATTTTCTGAGTCTGAGATTTGCTCCATCATCAGGCATTCGTTTTTCAATAGATGCCTTTTCTTGACAAGTTTAAGCTTTTAGGTACAAAATAGCTAATAATATGGTACCGAAACTATTTTACCAAGGATTCCTAGATTTAAATCCCCTTTTAAGCTTTTGCTTATAGTAGTTACCTAATAAAATCCACCAGGATAAGCTTGTCTTTAGCCTGTTCAGTAGGTAGAGGTGATGGAAACTGCCACATCAGTATATCAGCCCTTGAGACCAAAAATATTACAGAATACAATAGCATGTCTAAGATTAAGTAGAATAGAGCAGTATCAATATTAGAAATTCAAATCAAGTTACAAAAAAATAACAAAAAGCATTACATTTGGGATGATCCGTCCAAAGGACTTACAAATTGCATGCAAAGTTGCTTATTTAACAACCGTGAGAATTGAATCAATGGTACACGTAGTGTGAGAAGAATTACTTTTAAACAATGAAGGCGCGAAATCCGAAGCTTCATTACTTGAACTAATCACATTATCAGATAAAATATCTGGAAAATTAACATCACCATCCAGATACTGCATACTGCCTCATGCAAGGCCTAAATGCTGGGGTAGGATGTGAACAAAACAGGCCTAGTTTCAGAACCAACTCCATTTGCTCCTCAGCAATAAGACCTTCCAACCTTGGATTACAAGCATCCAGAACAGCTCCACTATTCCAGCAATCAATCACCCAATCAACCATAGGCAATTCGTCATGGTCTGTAGGTCTTCTTTCGCAAGCCATCTCTAGCATAAAAGCCCCAAAAGCATAAATGCCCCAATCACCAAGTCAACGACCGTAGAAGAGGACTGAATCAGAGGTGGACATGGTTTGGAAACTATTACCTTCTAACAGTGAAGAAAATGACACCACATTACTAGTACTGGCAGAAGCTTCATTACTAGCTCTGAATATGTCTACCACATTAGCATTACGTGGAATATCAGGAAACCTAGCATCACCATCTAGATACTTCATCACCTGCCTCATGCTAGGCCTGATTGCTGGATCAGGGTGTGTACAAAACAGGCCTAGTTTCAGAACCAACTCCATTTGCTCCTCCACATAAACACCCTCCAATCTATGATCACTAACGTCAAGAATAGCTCCTCTGTTCCAGCAATCAATGACTATATAAACCAAATCTACCTTTGGAGGCTCAATAGGCCTCCTTCCACATGCCACCTCAAGCATAAATGCCCCAAAAGCAAACACATCCGTTCTAGTTGTTGCTTGTCCAGTTCTAAGAAGCTCTGGAGCCAGATAGCCTACAGTTCCTACCACATTAGTTGTTTGTGGAAGACTATCGTGATCATATAACCTGGCGAGACCAAAATCTCCTAACTTTGCATTTAATTCAGCATCTAAAAGGACATTGCCTGGTTTTATATCTCTGTGTAGAACAACTTGTTCCCACTCTTCATGGAGGTAAAGAAGGCCAGAAGCAACACCTCTAAGAATTTGAAATCTCTGAAACCAATTGAGGTTTGGTGTGATATTGCTATACAGAACTTTGTCAAGGCTCCCATTAGGCATGAAATCATAGGCTAATAGAAGTTCTCCTTTTCGCCTGCAATAGCCACGGAGTTGCACCAAGTTTCTGTGCCTTAGTCTTCCTATGCTTACAATCTCAGCCACGAACTGTTTCATCCCATCTCCCGAATCATGAGAAACTCTCTTGACTGCAACTTGTACATCAGAAGATGGCAGTACACCTTTATAAACCTTCCCAAAACCGCCTTGTCCAATAAGGTCTGTGAAACCTTTGGTTGCTATGTGGAGATTCTTATAGGAGATTCTTTGAGGACCATATTCCCTTTCCCAGTCTTCATATATTTCTTCATATTTCTTCTTCCTCACAATGTAAACGGCTACACCGGCGATCATCAATACAACAGCTACTGCTACAACTATAACAATAATAATTGCTTTTTGTAGGTTATTACCTGTTTTCCTGGGTGGGGGAGCTGGAGGAAGCTGTGAAATATCAAGGTCTTGTGCTTCTCCAGTTGTGTTGAAGCTCCATCCAAGAACATAGTGATCACTAGCACGCGTCCCAGTTGCTGCAGAGAAACCAACATACATAGAATCCAAGAAAATTTGAGAAAGATCGATAAATGTTGACAAAAGAGGCCTGGTTGGTTTTTGAATTCCTAGAGGAGCTAGTGTTACTTTGAATAACTTTTCACCTCCATAGTAGTCTATCCAAACCTGCATTGCTTTTCCACTTCCAAGATCCAAGCTTTTGTTCTTCCCGTCAGTATCAGAAAAATAAGTTGCTGTGGCTGAATCATTAGAGAGCAGGCTGTTCACATCAATTCCCACATGATTGCCATTGATGTCTTCAAATTCAGGGGTGACCACAGTATCAAGTTCAACGGCCAAAATATGGTTTGTAGGCTGGCCATTGTTTGTAGCATTGAAGAGTCCCAAGTATGCAGCTGAAACGGCATCGCTGAAATCCATAGACGATGCAACGACAAAAGCCATCCCATGGCCACCAAAATTAGCCACTTCTGCAACCATTGAAAATACAAAATTGGTGGAAAATGAGAGAGATTGGGCGGAAGACGTGTTAAATTTGATTGGTGTTGGATGGAAAGCACGACCAACGTTGAGGTCTGAAATGTTGGTCAGCTGCAGTAGGCCATTTTGACGAATTCTAGCAGATCCTTCCATATGCAGTGTGGCTTCATCAAAACCATTGTAGATGAACTGGCCATTATCTTGAGCGGACACTAAGCAAATCCAGCATAAGACGAAAGTTATCTGAAAATAATGTGATCGAAGAGCTGCAGCCATTGAGGAGATAAAAAAACTAGTTTGCTGTCTACCAAAAGAGAGCTTTTGCTGATTTAAATAAATTTTTCAAGTCTGCCTCAATGGTAAAAGCTTGAATGTCATTTTCCTTTGAAATGTTTGTAAAGAGGCATGATAGTGTCAACTTGTGTCTTCTTCAAATGACCATTTCACATTTCCAATTCAAGAGCCTTATAATATGAATTGTGTACTCAGAGTATTCAGCTCGTGTAACACAGTTCCACTTTGAAATTTGTGCAGGCCAATATCTACGCAATGACCTGGTAAAATTTCATATTCAAGGGAACGTTATATACTATCCTTCTTTGTCTTTTTATACTTCTCAAGATGCAAGATGGGTGTCCATTCATCTGAGATCATGACTCTGGTTGTATTATTGTTTGAATAACCAATAATATGCTTTTGCCTTCAGCATTCATTGAAATGGAAAACATGTCGCTCAGAGTCATTGTAAGAGTTGAATCCTGACAAATTCAAACAATGCTGTCAATTCTGAAGGCTATATTTATATACATATCTTTAGTGCAAATTATAATTTATCCTATTAATTTAAAAATAATCACAGATGAAGTTATATTTTATTGTTAATTATAATTTAACCCACTATTGATAACGAATCTAAGTTAAAATTAATTGAAATAGAGGTAAAATTATCTTTTACCTTATTTTTATTTTAAAAATAAATTATAAAAACTTTAAAATAAATTAAATAGAAATTGTAAAATAATTTTAAAAAACAATTAGAATCATTTGGGTTCCTCTCTCTCTCTCTCTCTCTGTCTTTTCTTCTTCTTCTTCTTCGATGATTTTTCTTATTATGTATATTTTTTGGATTCACCAAATGGGCTAGTAAAAGCCTAATAGAAGCCCAACAATTCAATCCAATAAAGTGGCCCAGCAGACGAGGCCCAAGTTATCACATCCAACCCAAGCAAGCTTTGCAGCTCGCACCATCAACTCACATCATAGCCAGTATCACAGATCGTTATACAGTTCGCACCATACACAACTCACTACTTAGCGAGATACAACTCGAGATCGTTTTAAGCAGTGTACAGCTCGCTCAACGAGCAGTTGTTTAAATAAAATTTTTCAGAAAATGCAGTTACCCGATTTAATTGAGATTCTTCTATCAGAATTGGAAGTTAATTCAAATTTGAACTCAGTCAACGTGATCTCAGATTCTACGGAGCTGTTTCCTGATTTGGCACTGACTGATAAGGAAGCGTAATTAATTCAAAATTATTTTCTTATTTTATCTCTACCTAAGTGTAACGTCTCTTCTCTATAAATAGAGGTCAGAAATCTATTATAACAGAAACACAAGAAATACAACACTATTACTCTGCTAAAATATAGAGAAATAGTTGTGGACGTAAGCTTATTGGCTGAACCACGTTAAAAATCTTGCGTTGCTTTTTGTTCTTTGCCTTTCTACTCTTCGTGTGTTTTCTGTTTTGTTTACATTGATTGCAGGTATTGGGTTTTGAGCTCTCGTCAACCAAAAAACAACGTCGACATTTTCAGCTTGGTGGTAGGAGTTGTGCACCAAAAACACCTATAAGGTTGAAGGTTCAACTCCGGACGCGACCCTCAGAGGCTAAAAGAGGTTGTCTGGCACAGTCTTCACCCCCGGCTCAGCATGGTCTTCACTATCAATCTCGTACAAATTGTTCCGTTGATGAGGTTCCGACCCCCAACCGAGTGTTGACCGATTTCGATCGTCAACACTTCTCGTTCTTCTCTTCAACAAACCAACATCTTTGATCAAACCCAACATCATCCATCTCTCATAAAACAAAACATCAATCCAAAACCATCATCAATCCGAAACAAAACAAAAAACCAATCCCAGAAATTAATCCAGAAATGAAGACAACGAAGAAGAAGGCTCGAGTGAAGGAGGAGAAGAAGAGAGAGGCGGAGAGGAAACAGAGAAGTAGGAGGAGAAGGTGGCGGGCACGACAGAGGAGAGCGACGGATGGTGGCTAGGATTTTGTGATGTGTGAACTGATATGAAGCGGAATGGGTGGGAGGAGAAGCTGACAGGCACGATGGAAAGAGGTGAGCGACAGATGACGACTGGGGGTTTGTGATGTGTGAACTAGTAGGGTTTGGGCAAAGCTAGAGCTTGTGGTGTGTGGTGTGAACTGGTTTGGTGGAGTTGTGATGTGGAGGTTTATACTTTCGAACTGTTTTTTTTTTAGTCTCTTCTGTAATTTAATTGTTGAAGATCTGATCTTCAACAGATGAAGATGGTTTTGTGGATTTTGAACTGGAGTTTTTGTGTTGTGTTGATGTGTCTGTGTTAAGGTGTTCGATGAAATGCTTGTGAGAAGTTAGTGTTTTTGTGTTGGTGTTAAAGATGATTTGTTGATGATTTTCTGCATGGGGAAGAATAAGTGGATGGGAAAGAAGAAGAAGAAGAAGAATCAGCGAATGAAAGAGATTAAGTTTTTTTTTTTTTTTTTTTGTGAGTTATGGAGATTGTTTTTGTTTTTGTTTTTGTTTTTTAATTTTTTAAAAAATAATGATTATGATTAAATTCTTATTTAATTATTATTTTTATTTAACTTTTTAATTTTTAATTTTTTAAAATCTTTTAAAAATAATTTTAAAATGAGGTTAATTTTAATCTTTTAACGAAATTTTTTAACAGTAGTAGGATAAATTGTAATAAACAATAAAATATAACTCCACCGATAAATATTTTCAATAAGATAAGTTAAATTGAAATTTACTCATATCCTTAACAGTCACTGAAATTTGATTTGACTTTTAATGCATCACTGCAAACGCCAGGCAAGTCAAATATACAGCTTATCAACCTTTCCACCAATTTTGGTCATCAATTATTGGGACTAACAAATTGAAAGTCAGTTGCATCTCTATACAAATTAATGTCAATGCATATCTACACAACACATGGACTGATATGAGATAATCCTCCTCAATAAATTCATTGAAAGTTGCTCCTTGATTCTTGGGAGTCCCTCACTTTCGTTTTATACAATTTCAGTTGTTTCGTAGTATTATTTCCCTTGCTTTTAATAATATAACCATTTAAGGGTCTCCCCCGTGGAGATTTTTTTTTTTTTGAAATATTGGAGATTTATTTATTTATTTTTTTTTAAAACAAAGGAATTGTATTTTTTTGTTTCTTATTCCTGATGCAAACATTGGACCTGGAACTGATTATATTTTTGTTGTTTTAAGTTTCACTTGGTGAGGGGGTTTTCTGTCACCTTCATAATAATAGAAATGTGAATGAATCAGATGAATAGATGGTCTAGTCAGCATCAGAATCCATATACATTTGATATTCCAAGCTCCATCCCCCCTCTATCTCCATGGACAATTTTAACTGCTACATGTCATGCTTGATTGGTCATCACTCATCAACTAACATCATTCTTTGCTATCAAGCCATCAAGCATTGATTATTCAAAGGCTGCTGTTGAGAATTGCTACTTTGCCAGACAAGATATTTGTTGAAGCACTACAGTTGTTAAGCTGCTCTAGTCCATTCACGATTCCAAATGGCATGTGGGAAGTTGCTCTTGTCCAATAAAGTCTTCAACTGAACTGCTTTCATATGCGTTACCAAGGCCTAGGATCCAAAACTCTTTAGGCATGGAATCCAAGATTAAAAAAGTGATGTATAAGACTCAAACATATACACATTTATTTCTGGTAAAAGATCCCTTACATTAAAATCTATAATGATCTTAATGAAATTCAAAGAACATCATTTATTTTTTTTGTGAATTGTTATATATAATGATAAGATTAATGAAACATTCTTGGTTTGTGAATTTGGTGATTTGGGTAACACTCCAAAAAATGAACCTAAAATATGATTTTTCAAAGCATAATATTTGTTTTGTTTGTTTATGATTTTTTGAAGTGTAATGTTTGGCTTGTAGACCCTAAAATAAAAGGTGGACTTGTGACGTAGAAAATGACCTCTTCACATTTCCAATGCAAGGTTCCAATTATGGTATTCATTATTATTTACATATTCGAACTAAAATTTGAGCATGTTATTATTGCTGAAATATTTGAGTTCTCTTGTAAATTGATAAATATTGAATATTAAAATATTGATAAAAATTGAAACCAATTTTAATTGGCTTAGATGGGAGGTGGCACCAATTTTTTTATATATAAAATTGTAAGGCAGTGAAACGTGGTTTCTATATTGCTTTGTAATAGAAAATATAATTTTCTCTCAGGTAGAATTCCTTCCTCTTCCCTTCTACTTTATTACTTCTGCATTTCTTTTCTTTTTTTTTTTAATTTGTTATTATATCACATATGTTATCATTGCAGATATTCTTCTACTTCTACTCTATTTTATTTTATTGTTTTACAACAAGTTTCACTTTAAAAGAGGGGTGTTATCTGTAGCCTTGACGAAATTAGAATGCATGAATGGATTTGCGGTAAGCAGCATACATGAGTTAATAGAAAGTCAATAGCAATTGCAGAATCCGTTGACATCACATAATTTTATCCTAAGTTTCCTGCCACCTTCCTCTCTATTTCTAATCTCACAGTAGCTACTAATGATGCTGAAATTTTCAAACGGAGTTACACTTTTATTGTGATTAGTTGTAACTTGTTAAACAGAAACTACTTCAGCGGTTCTGAAACTGAAGTGCTTGAGACTCTACATCCGACATAAGATGGACTCATATTTATTGAAATTTGCTCCCATCCAAACCATCATCACACATTCTTGAATGAATTATGTTACTGGCGTTGAATTATTGCTTCTGATAATTAGCTGTATGGTCAAGAATATCTGGTTTTAACTATTGAATGTAACATCTCATTAATTTTGTATGAACAATGTTAACTCAGATTCATTACTTACCCATCATTTATGTGTAATCAGATAAAAATTAAGAAAGAAAGGCTCAAAACCTTTGTCTCATCGTAAGTTGCACATTTCAAAACTTAAGAGCTAAAAAGCAGATTATTAATGACAAAAATGAGGTTGATATGACATACAATGAAACGTGGTCGAGTATGAGTCACAGGAACTTCCAAACTAGTTATCAATACATAGAACTTGTACACTAAGATTAAGTTTTACTTATCAGCATGCTCAATTCTTCTTTCAGTTGGCTTGGAGTATTCTTCCATGAGTTTCTTCTTCAACAACTGCAACACGAAAAGATCGTAGAAGAGATTAATTTATTTGTAACAAGATTTAAGAGAATAAAACGTGAAAAGCAATAAGAACCCTGTTCAGGAAATTGAAGTAGCTCACCATCATATGCATTGGTAGAGACAGGAATACTATGTGAATGTGTAGCTGAATGTGCTAATGAAGATTGGGAAAGCTCTTCGCTCCAAATCAAAGAACTTACAGCCCCCTTCACCTTGTCCACCACAGTACCTTCGCGAGGACTTCTCCTTGGACTCATTGCATCAGTAATCACCTGAGAAAGTGCTTTCTCATCTTCCCCTGGCTCAAACTTGTTCAATATATACTCCTTCACAGAAACACCTTTATCCCATATTTGCGCAGTTGGACTAGTCTGCTTCCGATCAGTCACAACAACCGCTGCTTTCTTGTCAGTTTCCGGATCAGCAGGTGGGGGTGAAACAGTAAGGCTGTGAATCCTTGACGCGATTGCATGAGTTGCATCTGACATTGTTGCATATGCTGGAGCCAGCGTCTCAGTTACAGTTTCAGTTAGTGTCTTGTGAGGAGAAATAGGCTTCTCATTTTGTTGTCCGACACTAGACTTCTCATTTGCTGCTTGTCCAATGCCAGGCCTGTCATTTTCTGGTCCAACACCTTGGTTGACAAGGTTTGATAAAACATGACTCTCCAAGATCACAGGATCCGCTCTAGGATGCTGCCTTGCATGCTCCTTATACCCCTCAGGTGCTAGCTCCGATTCATACACTAAAAATAAAATAAAATAGCGAAATAATTAAAAGATGTCACCAAATTATAAGGAATTGATAATATTAAACTCTTAACACACCTTTCACGTGCAAAATAAACAAACAAAAAAACGATAGTATTACCCTGTAACAATTAAGAGATACTACTCTGATTTTGTGTTAAATTAACGCTTGATCCAAACTCTTTCACTTTATTTAATTAGACCATTAGTATCATTTGTGTTAAAAGTACTATAATTATATTACTTGGGGCTCCAAGATACTCAGCATCTTCTTCTTCCTCATCATCTTCCAAGCTAACTCCCCACGAGGGCGTGCTGTTACCGTCCTCACTATTCTTCTTCTTGCTGAGGCTGTGCCGAAGTTTCTTCGCCTTCTCCTTAACCCTTGTAAGAACTGATTTCTTTTGATGGTGGCTGTGATCTTCCTCAAGGTCGAACTCTTTTCTGTACACAGGTGAGCCGTGAGGTGACCACTTTGAAGAATCACCAGCTGTAGACACATTGATCATTGTTAGAACAAAAACCATGATCCAATGCATAACATTGTCAATGGCTTTGAGTTCAAAATATACTCATTTATAGTTTAAACAATAGTGTTTGTTTCAGTATTATGGTACATTTAGTGTCAGCTCGAAAATAATAAATTATAGATAATCATATTTTATCTCGTATCAAAACACCTTGGAAAAGGTGATTGAAATTAGACATAATTTTAAAACGATGTAAATGGACCATCTATCATATATGTGGCTTCTTGTTACATAATTACCAAGAAATTGTTCAATAGGTGGGGAGATTGGAGTTCTAGGACTCTCATGTCTCTGCTGACCATCAAGTTGAAGCAATTTTCCAGTTCTTGATTGAGGGGAACCTCTCATTGCTGCTACTCTGATATATCTCTATGTTGGTGTCTTTTTATTTCAACAAGCAAATAAAGGGAAATTTAAGGGAAAAATTAATGGTCAAGCAATAATTTTCCGGGTTTTTCTCTTGCACAGTAAATAAGTGCCACAATTTGATCAGACACAGTGCTGGTATGTTTGTGGGCTCCATGTTTACACGTGATATGATTTATTGCCATTAGCAAGTCATTAGAGATTTTTCTCCCTAACATTAGTTTGACCAGGTCTGTATCAACCATTTCTCCTCTTCTTCAGCCTCATGTCTGGGATAGAATTTCCCTGTATCTTGTTGAAACATTAATATATTTGGACTAAAACATTAGTCAACGTTAAACTAGATTTTGTTATAAAATAAGAATATATCATATTTAATTAAATGAATCTTTGGTCAAATCAGAAAACAAATTTCCACCGCAATATTGCTTTTTGACTTAACTGCTTATTAACTCTCAATCTAGATAATATTGTTGTATACAAATACTAACTCAAGCTGCTCCCGTAGTAACTAAAATTGAAATTGTCAGTAAATCTCATTAGCTAATATTTATGAGGAGATAGAGACCAATAAGAGCTAATACTTTTGTATACTAGTACCAACTCAAGCTGCTACCACTGAAACTAAACTAAAACATTGACTCGATCGCACCCAATGGAGCCTACGCTGGAAAAAGAAACCGGCCGCCTCAAGCATCCAGCAGTTCAATGGCTGCATTGGAAGTGGCGGCAGCGGGTTGAGCCAATGGCGGGTGTGCACTCGACATGTGAAGGTTGAGCACAAAATTGGACGTTAGTAGCCCATTACAGAGCCTGCAACGATGACAGCAAAGGGGTGTTCTCAGCGGCAATGTGATTGCACTCAGGCAAGCGATGGTACACGAGTCAAACGTAACTGAAATTGAAATTGTAAGTGATTATTGAAATAAGAAATTTTATTAGATAATACTTATGTGAAGATAGAAGTTATGAATGTTTTCAAATTTAATAGGATTAATGAAAATAAAATAAACTTATAATTATCATCTTATCTCTTAACTCGCTCTCACTCTTTATTCTTTATGGGTTTGTGAACATTTTAATTTCCTCCAAAACCTTAAATATCAAGGAAGAGAACACCTACTGTGTACACTTATTAGAAAATGACTTCAATAGAAATTAAATTTGAAATGGAAGGAGGTAAATTATATATTACATTAAAGAGGCGACTTGTATATAAATATGTCAATTGTGGAGTAAACTGAATTTATTGGAAGGTGTATCATTAGTTTTCAATGCATTAACTGGAAGGTGTATCATGAGTTTTAAACCCAATAATGTAATATGAATTCTCATGATCTTTTGTTGAAAATTATTATGCATTTAGAGAATCGCAAAAGTTAATTTGCTTGGGAAATTAGTTAATGTTTTGTCAAAATCTCCTCCGCTATTTGAATTCTGCTAGCTAATAAATAATTATTACAAGACCCTAGATTAGTTACTTTGGCTTAGTTGTCAAATTAATGGCAAATTTGTAAGACAAATAACAATTTGTGAAGGTACAAAATCAATTAATTTTATTTTAAAAAATACTATATATGGGACAACGACTCAAGCTTAGGACACTGTTAAACTGTTATTAAACAATATAAAAGATGGAATTAGAGATGTTAATAGACCAATAGGAATGAGTTAGGTTCCTCCATTCTCATCCTCATTCCTTAACCTTTTTCCCATTTTCATTTGAGAAAGATGGGACTGGAGGTATTTGAGGGTAGCTACCTCATCCCCTATTTTCCTTCAATCTCCTATCCTTCCTTTAACCAACAATAAGAAAAATTGAAGTATACCGGTACAAAAAATTCAACCTCTAACACATTAACCTATTTTGAGTCTTTTGACTAAAATATTGGTTAATATCAACTTAAAATGTCTAATTAAATGGTTCATTTAATCAAATCAAAGGACAAATTCCTACCAAGAGATTCATTTATTACAAGCACATTGGCTTAAAAAGAAAGAAAAAAGAGAATGATGATTATGTGGAGTATATGCCATTTGATGTCATTGTCAACAGGGCATGAAAATATGGACAACTTGTTCAAGAACAACTTTTTTTCAGACGTCTAATCTGATACCACCCAAATTAGCTAATTTAGAATGTGCAATCTTTCACCGATCCATGATTTTGATTCAGTGAAGACATGATATGAACCAATTTCGAAGCCAATCACAGTGAAATTTCCCATTGTCTACTACCACCCAAGTTAGCTCTAAATTTCTCTCATGTTTTTGAAAAAGAGCATCCCACAGCAGCTGTCAATTGTCATTCTCTTTGTTAATTCAAACCCAACTATAAGCAGGCTTCTTCCTCATTGCTCTATCATACATCAGCGTGCGAATGCCTACCGTGTCATTCTGATACCCTGTCATGGTCAGTACATTCCAAAGCAACACATAAGTTGCAAGATCACTAGGCCATAACTCGAGAAGCATTTCTGCACAACGTAAAGCAATTTCTCTATTGCCATGAATTTGACAAGCACTAAGCAGCGCCTTGTAGATTGACGGTCCTGGAGCTACAGGCATGTTATTGATAAAGGACTCCACTTGATTAAGATACCCAGCCCGGCCAAAAAGATCTACAACTGCAGCAAAATGCTCTACTCTAGGGGGCTCTAGTGAATCATCAGTTTGTAACAAGTTAAAATACTCAAGTCCTTTATCAGTAAAACCAGCATGACTACACGCAGATATGGTGGCAAGGAATGTGGTTCCATCTGGTTTGACCTTGGAGTTTCGCATTTCTTCAAACAACTCCACAGCCTCCCTGCCATACCCATGATGAGCACATCCTGATGGCAATGAATTCCATGAGACGACATCATGTTCATCCATTGATAAAAACACCGTCTTGGAATCCTTGATGCCTTGATGGCAACACATTTTGCATACATGGAAACAAGTCCATTTTGAACAAATACATTTGAACCGTACCCTGTTTTGAAAACAAAGCATGCATTTGCCTCCCCTCTTTGAGGCCCGAAATCACTCCTATTCCTCCTACAACACTCGTTAATGTAAAGTAGTCTATATCAATCTCTGTCTGCCTCATTTCAGACAAGCATTTGAGGGCTTGCTCACCACACCCCAAATTGCAGAACCCAGCAATAACAGCATTCCAGGAGATTCGGTCCCATCTGGTAATGCCCGAACACACCTTCTAAAACTCCTCCAAACCACAACCACATTTCAAATATACAATCACAAGGGTGATATGAACACATTACCCTCAAAACCTTCTCGGATCACACAACAATGAAGCAACAATTCGTATACTTCAAACTAGAAAACGAACTCAACAAACTATTATACGTTACACAACTCAATCTAAGGCCTAAACACATCATTTCCCTAACTAAAACCATGGCCTCATCAGGCAGCGAATTCTGCGCATACCAACTAACCATAGTAGTCCTAGTAACAACATTCCTTTCCTGCGTTTGATCAAAAACCCGTCTCACCTCCTCAACACAGCAACATTTCGAGTACATATCCACCAATCCCGTCCCAACCACAACATTACAATCAAACCCCATTTTCAAACTCAGACAATAAACCTGAGCCCCAACTCCTCCATCTTCCAACTGCGAGCAGCAAACCAAAACAGTCGAAACACTAACCGGCGTGGGCCCCACCCCAGCTTTCAACATCTTGGCGAGCAACTCCACCGCAGTTACTGCTGACGCGGCATGTAAATGCCCAAAACCAAACAATTCCAAGTCACTACATTTCTCTCATGCATTTCATCGAACACCTTCTGCGAACGCACGATTTCCCGAATTGTCCGTACACGTCAACCAGAGCAGTGGATATATAGAGATTCGAAGCCAGACCCAGTTTGAGATCGAGCGAGTGGACTTGAACCGCGACGTCAAGCGACGCCGTTTTCGCGCAGGAGGATATGATTCTGTTGAGCAAATATGGGGTATTGTGTTGCGGTGACCTATTTTGATTTTGTTGCTGCAACTGAGAAATGAGACTTGGATTGACTGGGTTCGATGAGATCTCGTTGAAAGTAAATGTTTTGGCGTTGAAGGAGACAAAATCGTGATCTGCTTCGAGGTCGTTATGGAGCGGGAAAGGAACTGATTGGCTGTTATTGCGGCTCTTTCTAGGGTGCATGGTAAGTCTGAAGTAGGGAATCGCAGGGTCATTATATCATCTTTGTCTTTTGTTGACTACTGACGGTGAATGCGACTATAATTAATTAATTAAATTCAACATAATTTTAAATTTTTTTAAATTAAAATGTAATTAAGATTATACATTAATACTAACTAGCTAAATCTGAGAGGGAGAGTTGAAGGCCTCAGTTTTTACTACAAATTCTACCTAAGAGGTCAGATGTAACTATTATTAGGTAGTATCCACGATCAATTTATAATTATTGATTTATACAATAATGTAAATGTAAAAGAAATGTAAGGTGTAATTTTGAACATATAAAAATAAATTGTTAATTATTATGTCACATATTATGGGAGTATCTGCTACCTATCAAATCTAAGATGCACAAAAAGTAATGAGAAGGTGTTGTTCTAAACTTCTAATGATATATTTTTTATATTTTAAATATTAGAATTATGAGTTAAAATTATATTTCTTTTTTTTTTATTATTCTAAATTTCAATAATTCCAATGGTTCAAAAAATAATATATATATACACACACACTAATATACAAGTGGTTGCAAATATAACATATTGATAACCACAGAGTCAAAAAGTGAAATAATCTATCTGAATATTCTAATATATTATGATTTTAATTTTAGACTTAGCTCACTCTCACATATATAATCTAATAAATATGTTTAAATTGGTCAATAAATCCTTCAATAAATAGATCTTGAAATGACAAGGTTAGTTGTGATACAGGTTGCATTTTAATTATATGATATTGTGATGTCCATCACAGTCATGTTTGGAGTTAAGGTATATGCTATAGTTTATACAAGAATATTGGTTTATTTTATAAATATCCTTGGATGAGTAACTTAAAATGCACTGAATGATTAGTTGTCTAATTAATCATTCATCTCAAATATATTCACAATATAGTTTCAACTATATTAGTTTTTCTGTGGTGAAGTTTGAAGTGTAAAACCAAAACTGAAGGAACCTGTAACATCATGAAACCTTCTCAAGAGAGTGGATTTTCAATAGTTAGGGGTTTTTTTTGTCTTAATACTGAACAATGCTATTGAATACTAAAAACTGAATAATTATTGAAACCTAAAATTTAAATAACATATTTTTTTTTTCTTTATCTTGAAATATATTGTAAATTTGTTTGTTTTTTAAATTTAAAGTTGTCTGAAAACTACTAAGTTGACATTTATATTCTTTTTAACTATTTGTTGTTATATGATTTTAATTAATTTTACACAAACATCTGAAAATAAATAATTTAATAAATTCTAAAATATTTTTTATGTACATATTAATAATATTTTATTCATAATTAAAATATAATTAAAAAATATAGTAGTAAAAAATATTTATATATTTAAATATATAATATATTTAAGAAACAATTAAAAAAATAAATTTTTAAATTATAAATTAAAATATATTAGTTTTATTTCAAGATAATTTGGGTTAAGATGTATTTAAATTTTACTTTTTAAATATATTTTTTGTAAGTATCGAAAAAAAAGAAAAGAAAAGAAAATTTGAGTAATATAAAATTAGAATGAATTTGAAATTATGTTATTTTGAGAATGATAGATTTGGAATAAAAACTTTTAAATGTAATTAAATGATTTATAATTAAGTGAAAAGTTAAAATTTTTATTTAATTTTTTCAGTTGTTTTTGGATAATTTTAATTTAATAAATATAATTTAACACTATTAAAACCTTAAGTGAAAACAATAAATCATCTCTTACTTCAAACTTCAGTTTTTGGTTACTGTTATTTTGTTTTTCTTAGTAATATAAATAAAAATCAAAACAAACATCAATCTCTAAGGTGAATACTCCTTTTATTTTATGATTGACAAATAGAAGACTAGGGATTTATCAAAATTAAATGATAAAACACTTAAAAAGAACAATTATCAAAATGACGACAATTTTTAAAGTTTCAATGTCAAATCATATTGCCTCAAGTGAATTAGTGACTGTCACCTCTACCTATCTAACTTTTTAAAAAACACAAATATATGATTCAAAGCATCATAAATCATAAAATATAAATAATTTTTTCATTTAATGTAAATAGATCTAACCAGTATTTAAGGCCACGCATCTCAAAGTGTTCGGGAGATTAGAAAAGTGTGAAATTATATTATCATATACTAATAAATCCAATAATATCAATAGATAACCACAAAATGTCCAACGATGAAAATAACAAATTGGGATCCAACAGCAAAGAAAGGGTGCACCACGTTGGGCTCCAATGTTTTCCCTAAACCCCACCCTTTGACCTAAAACCCAAATTTTGATAAATCAATCATCACTACTTCTATCCCCTCTCACTCTCTCTGTGAAAACAATGTCCTCCTTCGCCGCTCCCACCAACCTCCTCCCCTCCACCCCCTCCGCCTCTCTCTCTGGCCGTAGACTCCACTCGACGCGTCCTACCTCTTCCATCCTCCCACGCGCTTCCTCTCTACAATGCAACAACAGTCTCTCCTCGCAAAACCCTAACAACAACAACAACACTAAACGCGATAACAAAAACAACTTCCTTAAATCTCTCTCCGTACCGCTAACCATCTCAGCCGCGGCGGCCGCCACAACTCTCGTCCTCCGCTTCACTCCCTTCCTCGACGGCTCCGACGGTGGGAATGCCAGTGGATTCGGCGGCGGTGGAGGAGGAGGAGGAGGCGGAGACGGCGGCGATGATTTTGGATTCTGGAAGAAACTCGTCGGTCCAGAACCAGCATTCGCCGACGAAGACAACGACGGACAAGACTGGGACTCACACGGACTTCCAGCGAACATCGTCGTCCAGCTAAGCAAACTAAGCGGATTCAAAAGATACAAGCTTTCAGAGATCCTCTTCTTCGATCGCCGCCGCGGCGTGACGGTGGGGACGGAGGACTCGTTCTTCGAGATGGTGTCAGTCCGTCCAGGCGGCGTGTACACGAAGACACAACTAGCGAAGGAGCTAGAAACCCTAGCAACGTGTGGAATGTTCGAGAAGGTGGACATGGAGAGCAAAACGAAAGCGGACGGGACGATAGCGTTAACAATCTCCTTCCTTGAAAGCACGTGGGAGTCAGCTGACAGGTTCAAATGCATAAACGTGGGGATGATGACGCAATCAAAGCCGATAGAGATGGACCCGGACATGACGGACAAGGAGAAGATGGAGTACTACATGAGCCAGGAGAAGGATTATCAGCGGAGGATACAAAAGGCGCGGCCTTGCTTGCTGCCCAAGTCGGTGAAAGGGGAGATTTTGCAGATGTTAAAGGATAGTGGGACTGTTAGTGCTAGGTTGTTGCAGAGGATTAGGGATAGGGTGCAGAAATGGTACCATGATGAGGGGTATGCGTGTGCCCAGGTTGTTAATTTCGGGAACTTGAATACGGATGAGGTGGTTTGTGAGGTTGTGGAAGGGGATATTACTCAGTTGGTTGTGCAGTTTCAGGATAAGCTTGGAAATGTGGTTGAAGGGAATACCCAGTTGGCTCTTGTCAAGAGAGAGTTGCCTAAGCAGGTAGATTTTTTATGGGGTCTCTTCCTTTTCACTTGTTTGAGACTTAGTGTGGTGTTATTTGTAAATACATATGTATATAGTTTGTATTGGATTGATGGGTAGTGATTGCTTTTTAAAATGTAGCATTAATTGATAGTTGCTGGTTTAGATGTATAGGTTCATGCTTTTGACGAAGAATTGGTTGGTTATTCGGGTTTTAGTTTTAGACTTGCATTGATAATTGCTTTTAACAGGTTATTGGTTGTGGATTCTCTTATGTGCTTATGGTTTGGTTTTTGGATTGTGATTGGTTGTTGATTTATACGTAGATAGGTTGGAGTGTGTAATGGGGTTATTGGTTTGTGGTTGTTTGATTAATGTTTGATTTGGGGTTACAGCTTCGACAAGGGAATGTTTTTAATATAGAAGCTGGGAAGCAAGCTCTTCGGAACATAAACTCGTTGGCGTTGTTTTCAAATATTGAGGTGAACCCACGCCCTGATGAGAAGAATGAGGGAGGAATTATTGTTGAGATCAAGCTTAAAGAACTGGATCAGAAATCGGCTGAAGTCAGTACTGAGTGGAGTCTTGTTCCTGGACGTGGTGGACGCCCTACATTTGTATGTATATCATATATTATGTCTCCGTAGTCTCAACGTTGATTTAAATTTTGGTTTATGTGTCAAATTATGACTAATTGTTATTTTCGTTGATGTATATTATCTGTCCAGGCTTCACTTCAGCCTGGTGGAACTGTTTCTTTCGAACACCGGAATCTCAAAGGGCTTAATAGATCCATAATGGGTTCAGTGACCACCAGCAATTTCTTAAATCCTCAGGTAATTTTTTCGGATAGTCTTTTAACTTCCCTTCATTTTGATGTTCGTTATTATCTCATGGTTTGTATCATTAAACAATTCTGTTAATTTTATCTTCAGGATGATCTTGCTTTTAAGCTCGAGTATGTGCATCCGTATTTGGATGGTGTATATAATTCTCGTAACCGGACATTGAAGACTAGCTGCTTCAACAGTCGGAAACTAAGTCCAGTCTTCACTGGTGGCCCAGGAGTTGATGAAGTCCCTCCTATTTGGGTAGATCGAGCTGGTGTCAAAGCTAATATTACCGAGGTTATTTTTGAGCCCCACTTTTGGATTTCTTATATCAGTATGATTTCTGTTTGTAGTGTGATTGATGTGCTTTGAGCAGAATTTCACCCGGCAAAGCAAATTTACTTATGGTCTTGTGATGGAGGAGATAACAACACGAGATGAAAGCAGTCATATCTCTCCAAACGGTCAAAGGGTGTTGCCAAGTGGGGGGATTAGTGCTGATGGACCCCCAACCACCCTCAGCGGTACTGGCATTGACCGAATGGCATTTTTACAGGCAAATATCACGCGTGACAACACCAAGTTCATAAATGGAGCTATAGTTGGTGAGAGGAATGTATTCCAGGTGAGCTCATTTTTCTCATTATCGACATCAGTGAATATTTACTTTTATCTAAGTATCAAGTTTTTTGGGCTGAAAATTCATAGTCTTGCCTCCAAACCACATGTACCTTGTTTGTGTGACTTTCTTCTTTACTTGATTATTTTTGAGCTGACATGCATATTCTATGTTAAAACATTAGGTGGACCAAGGCCTTGGTATAGGAAGCAAGTTTCCATTCTTTAACCGCCACCAACTGACATTGACCAGATTCTTCCAATTGAAGCAAGTAGAAGAAGGAGCTAATAAACCACCACCACCCGTTCTAGTACTTCATGGCCACTATGGAGGTTGTGTGGGTGACCTTCCAAGTTATGATGCTTTTACACTTGGAGGTCCCTATTCTGTGAGGGGTTACAACATGGGTGAGTTAGGTGCAGCCAGAAACATTCTCGAGGTGAGATTTACAGGAAAACAGTTTATGCTTTACATGAACCATTTAAATAGTTGTTTATACAGGAAACAATTGTTTATAGATCGAAAATATGATTCTCTAACATAGAATCGTTTTTACATCTGCCTGTTGCAGCTTGGAGCTGAGATCCGGATACCTGTGAGAAATACACACATGTATGCATTTGCAGAGCATGGTAACGATCTAGGAAGTTCAAAGGATGTGAAGGGGAACCCAACAGAGGTCTATAGGCGAATGGGTCATGGTTCATCATACGGTGTTGGTGTCAAGCTAGGTCTAGTGCGAGCTGAGTATGCTGTTGATCACAACACCGGAACTGGTGCATTATTCTTCCGGTTTGGAGAAAGATACTGAATTGCGAATAGGTTTCATAGTTTGGCTCAGTACAGTCGGCCAGTAGGTTTTCAACAAGTGTAAGAGCTATGCGTATCTATTTCGATGCTTAGACCTCGTTAGATCATTTAAATCTGAGGAGGGGCTTTCTTGATTTTAAAAGTAAATTTTTGTTATTTGTGCTTTATACCTAAATTTAGCTGAGCTAAGAGAGACTAAGAAGATTGTGATGCTGGATTCTATGTGTACTTATAGCTTGCCCTGTTTAAATATTTGGATCTGTAAAATCCCTGAATATTTTTTTCTTAGTTATGATGCTTACGTATCCATCATTTTTGGCCTAAATCTTGAAATCATGACCTTTTTCCTGTTTAAATTTTCTGTTTTTTATGAGGCTAGATTCAAGTTTCCTCTCAATTATTCTATAGGATGCAAATGTTGATGCTCATTGCTCAATGTCAATGTCTTTGGTAGAATTTGAAATTCAATCAGAGGTCCAGAAAATTTAATGTAAAACAACATAGTTAGAGCAGATTAGGAGCCAACAAAATCAAACCATGATTTCATTGATATCATTCATCCATAACACTTTCTTACGCCAAGGTCCAAAAACAAATTAAATAAGAAGACGAAAGAAAATTATTGAATTAAGAAGACTTTCATGGATGTATCTTTAAAACCATTGTCAAAGAATCAACAGTTATCAGATCACAAAAAAGGAAATATTACTCAAGACAACAGCATGTACAAGCTCATGTCTTACATAGGTCCTCATTTTTGGAGCTCTCAACTACATCTTTGACAGCTGTTATAACATTACCATACCCAAAAAATGCATTTACACTTCCCTCAGGAAAAAATGCATTTACACTTTCCTCAGGGCTCAGATTTGTTTGATTACTGCAATTAGCAGAAAGCAATCCTCGCACCAAGTGGAGGGTAACACTTCCATCATCTTATATCCTCAAACGGGCCTTCGGGTGATTCACCCTTTGAGATGCTAGAACTGAACATGTTGTACATTGTTAGGCCTTAGCTGCCAATATCTTGCAACAAAGAATGAATACAGCGTCATAACTTTTGGCTACAAACCCAGTTCCTTTTTCAACTTTGCAAGAGTAGCTTCTATCTCATCAATGTTATCCTCAATGCTGCTACCTTTGCCAGGTTCATTTTGCACGCCACTTTTCGTTCTATCTGTTGTAGAACTGTTAAATGGATTGCCTTTTCCAGGCACTTCGTCACCCCTATTTGCTTCACTTTCTTGATCAGTGATGTTGAGCTCCTTCTCTAGAAATTCAACGAATTCTTCCCCAATTTCCTGTCAAAAGGAGATTCACATAGTAAGAGAAAGACTCTTTTCTTGGGCTGGTCTGTTATAAGTCATGCAAGTTTCTATGAAAACATTCATATGTTTTCCTTTTTAAGTTTCCGTAAGTCAACTGAATTACGCCCAAAGACAATAATGCCATACCGCCAATTCCTCCCATAGGCTCTTTGGCTTCCCTTGTGAAGAAGCACTTGCCTCCCAGTTCCGAAATTCTTCTTGAAGATCCTTAAAGAAGTCCTCTGTAGCACCATATTTAGACTTATAAGCATTATAAACACATCAATTGTAGTTACAATGTAAGGAAGGAACAAAAATAAATTCCATACAAAACTTTGAAATTAGGCATGTTAACTTTTATGGCCATTTTGACATTTCAGAGAGAGTATAAATCTACCTAGTGTTATTTGAACATCCTTCACAAAATTACCTGCAGCATAAAGTTGTTAAAGTATAAGAAAATACGTAAATGAAGCTGACTCCCATAAAGACAGCAGAATAAGGTCAGAAAATTTTTTTCCTTGGCAGTTTTGTGGCTTTGTCACTAGGTAAAGCCAGGAAAGACAATTTTGGGGTTATACAAGGAACCGCATGACAGGGCAACAACAATGCCTTGGCCTGAGAAAGAACAGATTTGTGCAAATGAATAACATAATGGTTGGTCCTCCTAAGAGAAGTACAGCAGGATAATCAAATTATTTCCTCTTTTTGCATTTTTTTATGGGATCTCTGGTGTATCATAGATTGGTCCAACTCATTGACGTAAATATTCACTCCATCTTGACATTTTTTTTTATCAATGTTTAATCGGACAGTATAATCAGTGTACCGGTTGGAAGAACAAAGAAATATGATTGATCAACTAGAACAATTGGTCTCCTGCATTGAAAGACCTTAACAGCATGTCACCATGTCAACAACTGCCATCTCATTGTCAGAAATCACAATTTCTATAGGGAAATAGCCCAATGACCAACCAATAACTAATCAAAGAATGAGCATTAAAGTAGACAGATTCCAAAAGTGTTAACAGTAGTAAGCATATAAGAGCAAATCAGATTTCACAGGCTTATAAGTTTTACCAAATCCGTAGAATTCCTCCTCATCTTGGGTAGTCTGGCTTCTGCCTTGTTGAGAATTAGAGTAAGAAAAATCGGATGACTGATTTCCATATTCATATTTCCGCCTAGAATCAGATTTCAACAATGTATTGTATGCATGCTTAATCCTCATAAATCTCTCCTGAGCATTTGCCTGCCATGAAAATTAAACGCACAAGTTATGTACACAAGAACTAAAACCACAGATTAAAAAGACACATATCAGATTTGGTTGTTTACACATCCATTGAAAAGAAAACTTCTGCCACAGCTACAGAAATCACCACTTATTCCATTATTTATTACTGTTGCTTGTGACACTACATATAACTTCAATAGAGGGCATTGTGTATATAATTTCTTTACCATCTGCAAAAATTTGATGTTCATTTAAAATCTTGAATAAAGAACAGATTTTGCATTCAAGAAAGTTTACATATCTAAAAAAACACTGAACCTACACTCACAATCTCAAATTCAGCACATATTTATAAAACAGACTCAGTTTCTCACCTAATTGTAAAAAAACCGAAGATACCCACTATATCTTTTTATAATTAGAGCTAAACCCACCTAAAAATTTCCCAAATTAAGACCGAAAAACACACAAATAGTTTCACAAAATTGAGAGCTTTAACCACCAAAACCACTTCAAAGTTGCCTACTTTAAGCTAAATCTACCAACAATCAAAACAGAAAAATCAAAACTTTGAAAACTTAAATGAAATCAAATAACTATCAACTAAATACCTCCTTATTGACATCAGGGTGGTACTTCAAAGCAAGTTTGCGATAAGCCCTTTTGATTTCATCAGGAGTTGCAGCCGGAGACACACCCAAAACCTCATAAGGAGACTCCCTACGACTTGCCCTCAAAAGGGTATGAAGATTGCTTCTTCTTGGTCTCTTGAAACTCCCAAAACTTGTTGAACAAGTGTGTGGAGAGAACAGGAGGGGGCCAAAACCACTTCCTCCATAGCTGTAACTGGTGTGTGTGGTGAAGCTTGTTTGGTTTGGGAAGTGAAAAAGAGATCTCGAGAGGAGGTAGGGAAGAGAAACAAGAGTGGTGGTGTGTGGTGTTCGAGATAGAGTCAATCCACCATGCATGTTCAATAAGTGAAACCTTGTATGGTATGGTATGTATTGTTGTTTTGTTTATTCCTGTTGAGACCGATTCGGTTATTTTGTTGTATCGATTTTTTTTTTTTTTTTTTGAGAGGAATCAGGGATTAAATGCTTATCAACAGTTAAAATCTTTCAATTTTCTTTTTAAATGTCATAATACTTAAATATTATTATTAATCTGCATCTTATAATAAGATGGTTGAGCAATTCATTTAACCCTAAAATATTAAGAATTCAAATCTCATTCTTATCCTAAAACACAAAGACGTGAATAATTTTCTTCGAATTTAATCTTTTCTCCTCCACCATTATATATATGCATATATAATTTGCATTTTTCTCAATTTATTAATAATTTATCTATTTTTAACTATTATAATTTATTCAATATTTGAGAAAAATTATAACAACCTAATGCCCTATGACCACAACTTGCATGGTATGAATAAGAGATACATAATACATGATCAACTTTTTTCAATTTTTAATAAAAAGATTATCAAGATTTATCAAGATCAATTACTAATAGTATGGTTCGGATGACTATTTTCACAACTGAAAGATTACTACTTCTATAAAAAAAGACTCACACTCACATCTTATGTTTTAATAAAACAAACATAGAGCTCGAATATTTGATCTTTTAGGATCAAAGATATATTCAACAACGGATATTAAGGGGTGATGTGAACATGATTATTTTTTTTTTTTTTTTGAGAACATGATTAACTCTTAATCATTGAAGTTTTTGAGTTTAACAAATTATGAGTACACTCTATGATTACCAACTTTGTACAAAAGTCCACACATATTTTTTTTTTTCGGTTTACGAAGTCTTGACACTGGCTGAATCAAGAGTTCATAAGGAGTAAGTTAATCTAAATGAAAAGGACTATCTTCTCTTCTCTTACCTTTTTTTCCCCAGTCAATTGAAAACCCTATATTAGTGGACCAGGGGATCCACCTAGTCATCATCCATGGCTCCACCATCCAAACTTTGTTTGAGCACCAGCTTTTCATTTTCCTTTCCTTCTCCTTCCACTGTAAAAGACTCCTTCAAGCTTAAAAATTTCAACCTCCCAAGGACATATATGGCCAGTGAATCAATGACTTCAGAGCTTGTGTGTACCGTGTTCGATAAAAGTCCTAAACGAATTGGTGTTTGGACAACTGATTCCAGAAACATTGGATATGTAACTGATGGTGAAAAGGGTGTTGTCAAAAATGGTTTTTTTACTAGTGATGATACCTCCCATGACGATGGTGGTGACAATTTGAGTACTAATAACATGCCCAATACATGTTCTTCTTCAGTGAGTTTATTAAATAGGCGACCTGTGATTGAAGTTTTAAGCTTTTGTAGCAATGAAAGGTGTCTTGAACTGGGAAGAAGATACCATGCTTTGATTATAAAGAGTGGAGTTGGAGTGGATCAGTTTGTAGGTACTAGTCTTGTTGATATGTATGCTAAATGTGGAGATACGGGCAGTGCTGTTAGGTTGGTTAATGGAATGTCTTGTCTTGATGTTGCTCCTTGCAATTGCTTGATATCTGGGTATGCGAAAAATGGGTTGTTTGATGAAGCTTTTAGTTTCTTCATGAAGATTGATGATATGGGTATCAAGCCAAGCCATTATACGTACTCAATAATGGTAGCAGTTTGTGGCAGTCTTTTAGCTGTTAAAGAAGGGAAACAACTTCATGGTCAAATTGTGAAGATGCAATATTTATCTGATACAGCTGTGGGTAATGCACTTTTGACAATGTATAGCAAGTGCGGAATGATGAAGGATGCTGAATCTTTGTTTATGCGTCTTGTTGACAGAAATGTGGTTTCGTGGTCTGCAATTATTAATGGATTTAAGCAGCATAGGGATTTTGAGAAGGCTTTAAGGATGGTTTGCTTGATGAGAGACAATGGTATTGAACCAAATGAATACACATATTCCATTGCTCTTGCATCTTGTGCAAGTATGAAGAATCTTGATGTTGGTCGCATGTTTCATGCTCAAGTTCTGAAAAAGGGAATGGCTTTGGGTGATTTTGTGGGAACTACGATTGTAGACATGTATTCAGGACTTGGAGAGGTTGGGGATGCCCAAAAACAGATTAACGAGATGGGAAAATCAGCTTCTAGTGCATCATGGAATGCATATGTGGCAGGATTTGTCCACAATGAGAAAGCAGAGGAGGCTATAGAGGCTTTTGCCAATATGGTTAAGAATGATGAAGCATGTGATGAGTTTACATATCCAATTATATTGAAAGCTTGTTCTTTGTTGCCGTCGCTTGCAACTTGTGAGCAGATCCATTCTCGGATGATTAAAACCATGTATGAATTGGATATGCATGTGGGGAGCCAACTGATAGAAGCTTATAATAAATGTGGAAGTGTGGAAGATGCAGAAAGGGTTTTCAGTCGGATGCCAACAGCAGATGTGGTGTCATGGAATTCAATGATCAAAGCATACTCACAAAATGGCCATCCGACGAAAGCTCTAGCATTGTTTCAAAGGATGATTGAGGAAGGAATTAGGCCAACCAATTCTACTTTCCTGGCCGTTCTTTCTGCCTGTAGCCACTCAGGCTTAGTTCAAGAAGGCCAGAAATTATTTGAGTCGATGATAACAGATTATGATATCCTACCAGAAGAGACACACTATAGCTGCATGGTTGACTTGCTGGGAAGAGCTGGACAGCTCGAAAATGCATTATATTTCATAAACAACCTGCCTATCAAGCCTACTGCCCCAATGTGGAGACCTCTACTTGCAGCCTGCCGGTGCCACAACAACCTCCAAATGGCAGAATTCATTGCCAAGCAAATACTAGACTTGGACCCTAATGATGCAACAGTGTATGTTACCCTCTTAAATATGTACACTGAAGCCGAGCAGTCTACTGATGCAGAAAACCAAAGAAAGCTAATGACAGTTAAAGACATTGCCAAGGAACCAGGATGTAGCTGGATTGAAGCAAACAACAGGATTTACAGCTTCTTTTCTCATGACAAATCATGCCCCGAAATGACAAGAGTTTATCAGAAACTGAAGCAAGTAATGCAACGAATGGAAAACAAAGGACATACACTCAATGCAAAGGAGAACAATGTGACTTCATATCACAGTGAAAAACTTGCAGTTTGTTTTGGCCTCATAAGCTTGCCTGCCGGAAAACAGATTCGGGTTTTCAAAAACCTCAGAGTTTGCCCAGATTGTCATTCTTTCATGAAGCACCTATCCACAATTGTTGAGAAAGAAATTGTGTTGAGGGACAATTATCGTTTCCATCACTTCAAGCAGGGTTGCTGCTCATGTGGTGATTTCTGGTAGTAACATTCATTTTGGACACATTGCTCTATTACTGATTGTCTGCTATTGTTTTTCAGATTTGACCATTCTGATGATCTAGTATAGAATCAGACAGGCTCACTAAATTGTAAACTGAAGGTATAAAAATGTATGATATTATCCATATGTTGGAAATATATCAAACAATTTACGTTTTTGATATCACAATACCCTAAAACTTTACTTTTTTCTAATCTATTAAACTAAAAATTTTCTTTTACGCTTCCCATATCAGTAAAAGCAATTTTAAAAAGAAGTCACTTTTAAAGTAAGATTTTATGGATGGTATCCTTGAGTCATACTAACTGATGAATATCTACTTGATTGAATCCAAAAAAATAATAATAATACTAACTTACCAAATATTTTATCATAAATCATGTTCCAATTATATAAAACGTGAGTTATAACTAACAATATCAATTTTTTTAATTTGATAATCGGAATCCTCTTAATCCACTTAACGAATCTAAGTTTAAAATAAGAACTTCGAATAAACTCTAAAACTTTTAAGAGTAGCAAATTATAATATTTGATTTTGTAAATCTCGATGAATTTGAACCTTAAACCTAATAGAAATAAACCATAGATCTAACTGTGTGACTAACCTCATAAGTATTTGATGCATAATAGTATCTCATAAAACAACTCACATTTCACATAAATTTGTATTATAAAAAATCCTACCATTAAAAAATGATTGGCATGTTAAGTTATTTTTTATAGCACGGGATACTAATAAGATTGCTGATTGACTGACAAAAATAGTTCTTGGTATGACAGGGGGGTTTTGTGGTTGGGGGGTGGTGGGGAAGGGGAATAGGGAACCATTTGTGTCTCCGATTTTGCATCTTCCATCTCATATTTGTATCCTTCTTAATATTGTTTAATTTACTACTTCTACAAAAAGTACATAATAAACACATGTAGACTTATAACTCATGTAACTGTCTTCTAACGGCAGCTGTCTGGTTTTTTTTCCCGCGTGTAGGAATCTTCTTCCATGCAATATCAATGAATCCTCTCATCCACCCTTCACTCAAAACATCACCATCTATGGACTACACTCAACTTCTGCAAGTCTACGCTCGAAATCGAGCATTACACCCTGGAAAAATACTCCACGCCCACCTCATCACCACTGGTCTAGCTCGTTTCACTCATTTTGCCTGCAAGCTCATACCTTTCTACGTTGAATGTCAAAAAATAGTCTACGCCCGCAAATTGTTCGACGAAATTCCTGAGACAAACACCCATCGTTGGATCAGCCTTATCGGGGCCTACGCTCGATGTGGGTATCATCAGGAAGCCCTGGAGGTCTTCCATCGCATGCAATGCCGACGCCTCAGACCCAATAAGTTCGTGATCCCTAGCGTCTTGAAAGCATGTGGGCACGTGTTTGATGTCGAAACTGGTGTGAAGATACATTGTGTCGTGTTGAGGCATTGGTTTGAAAAGGATGCCTTTGTTGTTACTGCGTTGATTGATATGTACTCCAAATGTGGGGACGTTGAGAAGGCGAAAAGGGTGTTTGAAGGGGCGGTGGAGAAGGATTTAGTGGCGGTTAACGCGCTTGTTTCAGGGTACGCTCAATGTGGGCTTGTGAGTGAAGCGTTGAGGTTGGTGGAGGAAGCGAAAAGGTTTGGAGTAGTGCCCAATGTTGTTACTTGGAATACATTGATTGCCGGGTTTTCACAAGAGGGTGATCGAGATATGGTTGCTAATGTTTTCGAATTGATGCACGTTGATGGGGTTGAGCCTGATGTGGTGTCTTGGACATCGGTTATATCTGGGTTGGTGCAGAATTTTCAGAATGATGAAGCGTTTGATGCGTTCAAGCAGATGTTGGTTCGAAGGTTGGTTCCCAGTTCAGTTACAATCAGTAGTATCTTGCCTGCTTGTGCAACTGTGGCGAATGTGGGGCGGGGGAAGGAGATTCATGGTTATGCAGTGGTAATTGGGGTGGAAGATGATGTGTATGTGAGGAGTGCTCTTGTTGACATGTATTCGAAATGTGGTTTTATATCTGAAGCCAAGACATTGTTTTATAAGATGACTGAGAGGAATACTGTCACTTGGAATTCAATGATTTTTGGATGTGCAAATCATGGCTATTGTAATGAAGCAATTGACCTTTTCAACCAGATGGAGGGAAAGAAGCTCGATCACTTGAGTTTCACCGCGGTTCTCACTGCTTGTAGCCATGCAGGATTAATAGAACTTGGACATAATCTATTCCGAAAGATGCAAGAGACATACAAGATCATGCCAAGACTAGAGCATTATGCATGTATGGTGGATCTTCTCGGTCGAGCAGGAAGACTCGCAGAGGCATATGATTTGATCAAGACAATGCCTGCTCAACCTGATTTGTTTGTCTGGGGAGCGTTTTTAGGAGCGTGTAAGAACCATGGCAACGTAGAACTTGCTAAAATAGCAGCTAAGCATTTGTCAGAGTTAGAGCCTGGTAATGCAGCAAATAACTTACTGTTGATGAACTTATATGCCGATGCTGGCAGTTGGGACAATGTTACAAGATTAAAAAAGATGATGAAGAAAAAGAAACTGAGAAAATTTGCAGGTTGTAGTTGGATAGAGACTGCCTGATATGCAAGCTAGACTTCTAAATATAATTGCCTACTCGGAACTAGAAGTTCACGGTTACTACCATTGGTAGCACCAGACCTTCGGTTGGGGTTTCTGTGATATAATGGCTGCAAGACGGACCAATTGCAACATATGGGCAATATTGTACAACGATTAGAGTATGGCTTCTCCAAACCCAAGCCGGAAAGAGGTGACTATCAAGCAAAACTCCGACAAGATGTTAGAAGGCAGAAAATTTGAGGAAAACATTAGCATTGTTGCATCTAAGAGTTTGTAAAAACATAATTTCTATATCATGATATATTCAAAAAATAAAAAAAAAATAAGGGCTTTGGACACTCTGCAATTCCCCCATTTGCCCATCTCCTAAAATTTAGGAATGCGGAGTGTTATTATCTTTATATAAATTTATTCTTCTCTTGAACATGTGTCAGTGTGTTATTTCTTGATCTGTTTATACAGAGATTCTAAGGTACTGGCATAGTCAGGAAAGTGAAGGACAGTAGGTGTCAGTCAGCTTCACATAAGAATAAAAAACAAAGCACTTAATAGAAAACTATTTGCAAAGCCCTTAAGCTCTTTATTTTAAGAAAAAAGCACTTATCCAGTACTTATCTAACTTCATATATCAGTCCTTACTAAGTTAAAAAGGGAATGACCACTCAGACCCCCAAAAGGCAAAAAGGCAATTCTTTTTTAACACCATCAAACCAAAATCTAGGCAAGAAGTGCTTCTGCTTTTATATCTTTTGCCCAACTAAAAGTCCCCCGTGCTCTTGCTTTTATCAAGTTCTTTAGCAACAAACCTTGTCATCAACCTTTATTTCAAACATTTTGTACCATTCATGTAAGGCTCAGTGGTCCCATTCATATACATTATGTTGTTCATTCTTGCAAGCAGTACAACTAATATCTCCAAGGAATCTTATCATCTCAAATTTCAAGCCTCTATGATTTTCTTCCACAAAAACTAAACTAAAATGGATGCTTCCGAGCCCCAATATTTCAATCTACCATAAAACAAAAGGACTGCAGAATACATCTTGATGCAGAAATTTTTTTTCCTTTCAAATATCATTAGATAGACAGCAAGTAACATATTTAGCAAACTTAATACAGATATCAAATGTCATTGATGACAATTTACCTATTAGTTACCATAATAGATTGAAGCAACATCAGTTACAAGATCATACAAGCTCAACAACATACTGCCCTCCAGTCAGTTACATTCACATAAACCTATACCAGCCACTGAAAACAAGTTCGTAATACTATTCTATCTTGTCTGAAGCTATCAACTCGGATACTAATAGACTACACTGATCCCTGAGGATGCCCTGAACTACAGTTATATTACAAATTTCTTCAAGAATTCAAAGTAAGAAACTGAAAAATAAAATCCTCTGCTTACAATCCTCTGTAGGCAGCTGACTTATGTCTGCATTGAATTTGAACCATTGGAGGGGAAGCAGGGCAGACATGCAAAACATCAGAAAAGCACATTAGGGCAATAAGTTCCAGCACCAAGACAATGGTTTGCCACCCAGGAGAACATATGTTTCTCAAGATCAAGATAATCCATAGCAGACTACATACTGAGCTCATTTACCATTCACTCAGCTTAAATTGTAAATGGTCAAATTATCAGATAGACGAAAAAATTTGCAGACCTTCCAAAATTTTATCAAATAACAAACTATTGTGCCTCCCCACTATCAGCATTGGCAGCAGAGTTTCCATGCAAGGTTTTGCATGTAAATCTCCATAACAATGCATTAGTACTCAAAAATTAGTGTGAAAGTAAAAGTTCAGTACTTGTAGAGATTGTAAAGATGTTCTAGTGGCATGCTCTGTCGGTCACCAGAGACATTGCCACCATTGCAAGATAACGATCAGCGCTTTGAACTAATAATAGTTCAAAGATCACCAGAACTGCAAACAAATGGTCCTGAGGTGGTTCCAATGATACTTGCTGAGGTACATAATACCACCCTCATTGATGTAGTAATGCAAACGTCCTTCAATGTTAACAAAAATGGTATAAGATGATAAAACTTCAGCATAAACAGTAGAGGAGCATTTGCATATGATCGACCGCAATAATATCCTCCACAAGGAAATATCCAGGCAACACAAATTTGAAAGCAGCATGTTAATCTATCGACTACAAATATGATTAGTTTTGTTTTGTTTATTATTTTGGTTTTGTTCCCAAAAAAGAAGGTTTTACACAAATCAAAAATACACAAGTTAATATCACTTATCAATAAGAAACAAGTTAAGAAAGTACTTTATAACTTCTCGTCATCCAGGTAGACCTTCAGCAGTATGCTAGACTGAGAGAAGGTTCGAATTCTGCCTGATCCACACACTATTTCAAATCACTTTAATGATGCTTCCCTTATGTATCTGCATATTCTTCAAGAGAACTCAGTGCCTGGTACCCAGCCACTTCCAAAAAGTTGACATCAAACCAAGTTGCTCAAGCATTTTAATCTGAACAAAAAAATACACAAATAAAAATTCTAACGCAGCCACCTACCTTAAGTCTGGCAAACAAGTATATCATGATAATTGACAGCATGCATGGGACAACTTGGAATAATGTGCCGTGTTCGGCTAAAACATGGAAAGCCCTAAACCTGTAATTTCATTATTAGTAACATCACAAGGACATGGAAGCAAATTCACTTCAAAAGGAGGTGATGTACCAATCTATGCACATAAGCGTATAAACAAAACATAAACAAACAAACAAATACGTCAAAGAAGTTTAGAATCTACTACTAGACAGACTCCAGCAGAACAATTTCAAGTACTTGACACATGATAAAAATAGAACTTGAACCACTAACGGTAGACAGACTCCAGCAGAGCAATTCAAGTACTTGACACATGATAAAAATAGAACACGAACCACTAACAGTAGCATCAACAAGTGCAAATCATCATACATAAAATATTGCTATTTCTACCCTCAACGAAGTTAGTTCCTTTCCCATCATATCCATCTTAGTTCCTTTCCCATCATATCCATCTTCACTTACTACTTGCAGCTAACACATTCTAAACAAGAAGTAATCAACACAATACCAGACTCCAAAAACACAAACCATAAACACATATTCTCAAGCGAAAATTTCAATAAAATCTCAACCAATCACATTCATTAACACTTAAAAAACACAACATAAATATCATCAAAATCAAGAAAGTAACCTCCTTTAAAGTCGTCATTTATCGGTGGAAGAAGGTGCGACATGATGCGGGTAAAGCTTATTAACAGACCAATCCCTGTGTTGCATCATATTATTCATCCCCACATTCATCCCCATCCCCATATTCATATTGTACATATTCTGCTCAAACCCATGTCCATGACCATGATGAAACCCCTGGTTCATCATCCCATAAACCGGCATCGACATCATCATAGGCTGATGATGATGATGCGGCGGGGGAGGAGGAATCGAGACTCCCACATGCCCACCGTTACCGTTACTATTATTATTATTACTGTTGTTATTCTGAATATTGCCGCCAGTCTCATAACACTGAGGTGGGACTGGCGTGGAAGCGAAGAGGTGATCGGAGGGTGAAGGGTCGTCGTTAGACAGCCCTTGCATCCTCTTCAAATAGAGTCTGTACTTCTGCAAGTGACTCGCCACATTCTCTCGAGTCAACCCCTCCACGTTCATCAACTGCATGATCGTCTTCGGGACAGCGTTCTTGATCCCCAAATGCGCCACCACGTCCACGAATCGTTTATGGAGCTGCGGCGTCCACACAAGCCTCGGCCGCTTCAGCGTCCTCGCCGCCGACGGATCCTCGTTCGAATTCTCCGCCGCCGTCGTCGTCGTTCTCATCATCATCGCCATCGCCGCCGCCGACGAGTCCGCCTCCTCCGTGCACTCCGGTGGTTGCTTCCTTGTCCTTATCATCTTAGTCGTCTCCGATCCCGCCGCGTTCTCTTCCTCCTCCTCCTCCGCCTCCGCTATCTCCATCGGATCCTCCCTCTCCTCCACCACCGCCTTGAACGACTTCATCACGCCGTCGCAATTCGTCGACGACAGCGCGTGCGCCTCGCTCCCTCTTATCGACGACAGCGTCGTGTGCGACGCGCGGTTCACGTCCACCAGCGTCCTGTACGGTATCGGCGATATACTAAACGCCGACGCCAGCTCCGGAGGAATCAACGACTGAGATAACGGCGCTAGATCCTCGCCGTTAGGCAGCCCCATCTCCCACTCGAATATCCTCTCATCATCACCACCGCTGCCATTACTCTCGCCGTTAACTTCGTATTCACTCATCCTCACCTCCTCTCCCATCTCCAAACCGACAATTCGGGATCCGACAACCGAGAAATTCGCAGAAAGATTTGATCTCGATGAGCGAGGCGTTTTCTAGGGGGTGTTTGGACTGAGAGAAAATGATGCGAGAAAATTGTTTGTCGGGTGAGAGAAAAAGCGCAAAATCTGATTCCAGATCGATTTTTTGTTTTTGTATTTTTAGGTGCCAACGTGGACGACTTAGTTAGATATTTTTGATCCGCTAAATATCTCATCTCTTGATATCATTATCGCACTTCCTATTGCTGCTACTAGCCGTGCCTGATCGCCACCTGTGTTGGGATGGGTGGTTCGACGAATGGGGATTCTCCACGTCGGTGGGTGTGTGGTTGGGTCGGTGGGAACGGGTGTACCGGATTGCGTGGGGCTAAGATTACTGAAATAGGGATGACACGTAGGAGAAGTCGGTGGATGTTAGTGGTATTTTGGTAAATTGGAGGGAGATAAGGGAGGCGAGTGATTCGGTGGGTTTTTGGAGCGGACGGAGCAATGGGAGAGCAGGAAGTTGGGGTACAGCTGAAGGGTGGGGGCAGAGGAGCTGGGTATGATCGGACTGGATCAGACGGTGGAGAATTCGCAAGAGGAAAAAAAGGGTCGAGTGGGCGTGTGTGGGCTTGTGTTTTTGAGTGATTAAAATAATGTGGATTAAATTTTGATTAGAAGAAATTAAAACCGTAAGGTAATTTAGAAAATGAATTATTAAATAAAAAGTAAAGTTATCCATTTGGTGTGCGTTTGTTTGTGTACCCTTTTTTTTTTTTTTTGACGTCAGCATTTGTGTTGAAAGGGGCCTTTGGGAGACAGAGTTGGGCCAAGAGTTTTGTCACTTGGTATTGCCTATTTTTCTTTTTCTTCTTCTTCTTTTTTTTTTTTGAACTTTAGTATTGCCTATTAATAGTATTAGAAGGAATTTTTTTAATATTATAATTAATTCAGAATCTATAAAAGGAACATAATTTGAACAGACGAATTCGTAAGATTCATATAGAGTATGTAACTAAATTAATATCATCTTATAATATTATTTAAAGAATATAATTTACGATAAACTATGTTTAATTAAGACGTTCTTACTCTAATTCTATTTTAATTTTATAACCTGATCAAATTTTAAATACATATAGGAAGCCATCATTAAACTCTATTTGATAATTTATGGAAATCAGATTCTCCATAAATAAGATTAAACTTTTGTGATAAGACTTAAATCCTATTATGAGATACATATCATTTGAATCACAGTAGGGAGCTGTAAAAGTTGGCAGCTACTGGGCTCAGAATCCACATCTGATCAGACCTGACTTCCGTCGAAAAAGCCCAATTCTTCCCCACCACTACCTTAACATGTTGCCACAGTAGCAGAGGGTGAGAGAGAGTGGAAGTGGAGGAGCAGGTGAGGCATGGCTACTACAACACCACCACCACCACCATCGCTATCTCTATCTCGACTTTCACCACCTCTCTCCTCCTCCATATTCAACCCAAAGCCTTCCTCTTTCTCTAACACCCCCCACAAGTTATCTCTTCCGTTCACTCCTTCTTGTCTCTCAGCCATCCACTTTCACCAGTACCACAGTCTTCAACTCTCTTCAAAAAGGTACAAACTTTGGAGAAGAAATGCTATTTCTGGAGAGGTATTGCCTTCTGAGTCAACCCCACTTGACACTTCTCAGCAGATAGTGTCTTCTTCATCTTCTAGTGGTGACACTGCATCATCTGTCATATCTGTCCTACTATTCATTGCCTTAATTGCTCTGTCTATTCTTACTATTGGGGTGAGTAATGTCATTTGTAAAAAGGTCAAATGTTTTGATTGGTTTTGGCTTCTAGGAATGTTTTGCATTGGACTAGAGAGTGATTTTACGATGTGGGTTGGTTTTGTTATTGGTTTTTCAGGTGATATACATTGGGGTGACAGATTTCTTGCAGAAGAGGGAGAGAGAGAAGTTTGAGAAAGAAGAAGCAGCCAAGAAGAAGAAGAAGGGTGGGAAGAAAACCAAGGTGAGAGCCAGAGCTGGACCAAGAGGGTTTGGTCAAAAAATTGATGATGATGATGAAGAAGATGATGTTGTTTGATTTTGGAATGCAAAATGTTCCATGTAACTTGTAAGCTTCCCAATGTCTTTGTAACTCTTGATTTTGCTATACTTCTTGTGTTGAAAGGAATTTGTCAATTTGAATGGTGCTTGTGAGTTGTATTGTGACACTGTATTCGCAGAGTGAAGTATATGTTAGTGCTGTTTATTGTGAATGCAAAATGACGTGGATTTTCAAGTCCATTCACCCAATATTCTTTTGGCAAATGAAGTGGCATAGAATAGATGATGAACTGAGAGGCATATAGTATATGATTCGGAGAATGTTGATCATGTCAAAAGTTCAGGAGTTGTTTTTCAAACCTTCTTTTGATCTTCAATTTGAGCTTCGCATTGTAGATATATATGAGTGGGATATTGATATGTGAATCTTTTTTCTTTGTATAGAAGCAATGAGCAATGTTATTGGGGATTTTTCTCATAATCGAATTGCTTTCTTTGAGCTTGATATCACAGTTGTGCATTGCCATTTGATGGTTGAAGAAGCTCAATGAATTCATTGAGAGGCAGATCATGATGTTTATATGGAAAAACGCATTGGCGAGCAAAATGCATGGCCAAGATGCTTTGAAAAAATATTTAAGTAATTATTATTATTTATCTGCCATCTTTGGTCAATCAGCTTACAAAAGCAATTCATTGTATTATTATTTGGTTCTCTAATGCGACAAGGAATGAGCTAAATTTGGTTCTCCAACTCTAATGAGACTTGCAAGCAATTAATTTGCCATCTTCTGGATACTCTTATCAACTTGTCAACAGACAACAGAGCTGAGAGAAACATTCATGACTTTCAAAGCCAAGTATTAGGCAATCAAATTCTACTTATACCCAAATAAGGTCTCAACATATTACCAGCCATTCTACATTGCAACTGTGGAGATTCTTTAACCTAGTACCAAAAATTCTCTCATTTGCTGATTTCTTTCTCTTTTTTTTTCCCAATACAATCTCTCTTGAAATTCAATGAGACAATCTAATTACAGCACTATTTAGGCTAAATCAACCTATTCAATAAATGCACACACTCCTATCCAATACACTTTATTTGGAGTTCTATTTCTAATTTTCTAGATCCATTAGTCTTCAAATTTTTTCTTCACAAAAACATTTAACCGTTCAAACAATATTCAACTCACTCAAAAACCATTTTACTCGATTGACTCGAAAAACATTTTACTTGTTCAAACAAATATTCAACTGACTAATTGTCATCACCGAACGTATATCGTAGCATAGCCTCCTGCAGAACATAGTAAACTAATATAATTCCACTCTTCCACTAGAATTTTTTGATAAAATCTTTCAATTTGAAATTTGACAATAATTGAAGATTGAGACATGGATTCAGACACAAACCCCATTCTCAGTCTCAGAAGTAATAATAAGTGAGCACGTAAGTTCACATATTTAAAAGCAAATCATGCACATAATCATTATCATCATCATCATCATCAAAGGAAAGAAGCACAAGCCAGGAATGTCTTAAAAGAAAATTGTGCTTTTTAAGGGAAATAAAAATGTCATTAACCATACAATAAAAAGAAAAAATTCTGGCCTCACCTAAACATAAACAGCTCTCCACAAGGAAACATTTTTGTACAGTCACGTTATAATATAAACTAACTCAGCATTTAATCATTTTTTACACCCTTAAAAACCTGTATAGTCATTTTTTATCTTCTCTGCAGGGGAATCAGGTGTACTCAACAACTGAACCTCAGCTTGCTCGATGCTATGTATAAACCGGTAAACTACACAATGTACACTTTGCAAGTACAACCAACAACTTTTATTTCCGATCGACTCACCACCCATCTTAAAAAGATGGGTAGAGTCATTGCTCTAAATACGAGAAGAAGAAAGAAAGGGTAGGTGAGGAAGCTCACACTAGCCTCAGTTAGCTGTACAGACAACTTTCTTTCCTATTATTCCTTCTAAGCAGGGTGTGGAGACTGAGCAGCAATTCTCCTTTCTGCAAACAAATTAATGGACTGGTTAGGGGGCAGTTGCAAATGGAAGAAACAAATGAGACACTCGACAAAATATCTACCATACAAGAGAAATGAGTGAATGTATGTTAGTGTCACCTCTTGAGATGTTAATGCACTAGTTAACTCTTTTACCTAATCTGCATGGTATTGGTATATTTGTACATGTAATTTATGCAATAAAATGGTTCAAGGGAAAGAATTGATACCCCCAGCAGCAACAAGTTTCTCTACACGCGCAACAATATGCTTTCCATAGGTGTACTTCTTTAATGCATTCAGATGAACTTTAATTCGTGAAAGGATCAGCTCACGTTGCTGATCATCACAAGTCTCCAAAACTTTTTGTACAACGTAATTTGCAAATTGATCTTTCATCATAGCCTGCATAGACAAGCAAAAACAATCGCAAAAAAGAGAGATGAATCATCATAAATCACATCATTTCAGGTAAAGTTTTTTGCAAGAAAAGTAGCACTAAAAATTCAAGTTCCTTCTCTCCATATATCAAAGATTGTCATGCGTAGAAATGGCTTAGTTGAAGAATACACAAAATGCTGAATACAAAATCAACTTGCAAGACTTGCCAATGCCAACTATTAAGAGGCGAATACCTGATCAACTAGTTTAAAAGCATTGCTACTTTCCAGGCATAGTTTTCATGTCTAAAGCAATAAGTTAGACAGCAGACATGAGGAATCCAGCTGCCTTGGAAAAGTAGTGTCAAGTCTCAGCTAGACACAATTACACGTATCTATTCCACGTGATTTCTTTATATCCTTCAATCCAAGTCAGCAACTTAAATTCTTGGTTTGTTATCACACACATGGGAAAGCATGAACAGTATATCTAGAACTTTGTTTAGCAGACGGTTAAACAAGTAATTCTGCTATAGTTGGCCGAACAAGTGCAAATTTGACAAACCTGAAGTGGTTCGTTTTCATCAGTAGAGCCAAGCATCTCATTCACCAGCAACTGGCGTTCAGTTGGGCCACCAAAAGTTAAACACTTCTCCACAACATTGGAGGCAAACTTCTGCTGACTCATTTGAACTATCTTCCCAGCTAACTCCTCAATAATGATAGAACGCTCATGAGGCTTCCCATGCTCCAGTACATGCTGTCAAGCGCACATATCAGTTCCAGTATAAAAGAGAAGAGGAATATATAGAAACACCAGGACAAATGAACTTGGCTAATCACACAATTTGATAATCCATTGCTTATAGCATTCACGAAAACATGGTAGGAGGGAGTTAAGTCCTGCCGATGTAAATGCTATGAAGATATACTATTGCAAAACAACAAAACTATTAACCAGAAAATCATACTTGATATAATAAATTAGCTGCTTAAAATGTGAAACAGCAGTCTAAGAAGATGAGAGGTTTGACCTTATATTTTTCTTAGACAGCAAGGACATTGTATTATTGCAGAGAATTAAAAATAATGCAAAAGACAAGAAAAAACATAATCCAAATCCACATTGTCTTGACATTTTCTCATTCCTCCATTCCAAAAGTATTAGCATGCTGAATGTAAAAGAAAAATCATCTGAAATGAAAAATTGGCAATGAAGCAAATGTACCAACAGAATAGAGATTTGGATAACATTAACAGACGACAGTGATGCTGGAAATACCAAACTTGAAAGGACTTATTTTTGCTAGGGCAAATATTGGAAATTAATATCCAGATCCAATCGATGACAAAAACCAATTTCAATGACACCAAAACTGAACTCAAAACTCCCAATCCTAAATACTTTATAGTTAATACAACAAAATATGAATTTATACATTAACGAATTCAACAGTAACAATCATAGCTAATATGAATTCACACTGCAACTTTCCAGGAAAAGAATACAAACCTGAACAACGTAATTGCCATACTGATCCTGTGCCAACATGCTAACAGCTCCTAAAATCTCATCCATAACCTTACTCTGTGTTTTCAGGTCGTTGCAGTGCTCCAGTATTCTCTGCAACATCAATGTAATAATGACATAGAATTTAATACACTCCCATATTCTTCAAAACAGTATTGAAAGAACAATAAAGAGGCAACAGGTAAACAGTTTCTAACCTGTATAACACGACACCCATAAGGATGGGTCGAAAGGGTAACAACTTGGTCAAAGAATGTTGTAACGATAAATTGTATATTCTCTTCTGGGACACATTCAATACACTTCTGGATGACATGGTTACCATTCTGGTCACGAACACAGCGCATCACATGACTGTCAAGCTCTTCGACCATTTTAATCTTCTGATCCAAGTCAACTACTTCTATAGCCTAAAGGAGTTAAAGAATGCATATTACTGTCAGAACCTTCAGTGGAAACCCTTTTAAAATCATTCAGTGTTAGTTCAATTAGCATGAGCTTATATTTCATGGTTTAAACCATTTGCATATATTCGGTAGAATAATAGAATAACTGCATGTTAGTATGATAGAGACAAACACAATGAATTACATAACATGATAAGTCAAATCAAAATGTAATGCTGTTGTGAACTAATTGTACCTTCTGGATCACCCGACAACCATACATTTGAAGGCTAAGGGTTAAAACATGACCAAATAGCTTGCTTGCCAGTTCTCTTCTCTGAGCCGGAAGTCCATGCTCAAAAAACTGTATAAATGTACAATTTTTTTTTTTTTAATTTAGTGAATGTACAGGAAAAGGCATAAAGATCTATCAGTAAAAATGTACGAGTACAGATACCTTCTGAATGACATAATTGCCAAACACATCAGTCATCAAAACAAGAGCTTGGGGCATGATTTCCTGATAAACCATGTTCTTCTCTTCTGTTGAAGCAGTTTCAAGCTTTTGTTGGATGAACCGGCTTCCATACTGATCCGCACTGCGTATGATGAAACAAAATTACTTAACCCAATCAGGTTGGCAGAATACAGATTGAGCATGACTTGATAAGAAAAGTATATACCTGAACTCGACAACATGGCCAGAAATTTCTGCAAGTTCAAAACACTTAGTCTTGTTGCTTTTAAACTCTTCAAGCAAAGAGGATGCAAAGCTCTCATCCATGCTAGCATCCAGATGCCAAGCCCCCATGACACCTCCAGCTAAGTTCCTCATCCCAGAAGGATAACGCAAGTTTGGCTCATGTCTGATAGGACTACCAGGTCCCACTGGGGAATTTGGAATTACAGGAGCTGCCAAAGGACTTCCAGGATAAGACATGCCAAGGCCAAATGCAGGACTGCCATAACCATGATGATTAGAAGCACCAGATTTACCGCCCAATGGTACACCATATTGTGATTTCTGAGGTGATAGCATGGCTCCAAGATAAGCTTTCTGGAGTTCGATTAAATTCATGTACGGATTGCCTAAGAAGTTCCTATCCACAGAGTGATCATTAAGAGCAGCCAGCTGTGCTGCATATTCAGATGTCCTTAAGTACTGAAGATACATTGGATCAACAAAAGGAGTCTGAAGAGCACCTCCTGCCAGTTGACTCCCCATTCTATTGAGATTATGTGATTCAGATGCAGCTGTTAGATTTTGCCCTGAGGCCAATCCTCCTCCAAGCACCCTTGAGTCCATTCCAGGGACTCCCATAGCTGATGCTGCAGCAACATTATCATATAATGGTGACAGATTACTGCTGCCAAGTTGGCTAGCCATGACAGAGGCCAAAGATGGATTCAAGGAGTATCCGCCAAGACCGTAGTTCGACATATTGTCAACATGCTGATACTGTGCTGCCAAACCGCCTCCACCACTAAGAGTTGATGTAGGTGATCCTTTCATGTAAGAGTTATTAGAAGAAATAGCAGATTTTTGTAGTTCAATTTGCCTATCAGTTAACAGGGATGAGTTGTTCAGGTCTGACCCACCTCCATTGCTCTTAGCCAAATCAGCATACGACAATTTGGCTGATTGATGGGCTTGAGCCATGTGTAAATTACCAGTTTCAGACTTCTTCAAATATTTATTATGCTTGATATGATTCTGACCTCCCTGCACACCAAACAAATAGTTTTGATGCTTCTCAATATCCTGCTCAATTTGTTGTGGCAACTGGTTTTCATCATCCATCAAACCATTTGTTGACAAGTTCATGCCTGATAAAGCAGCTACAAGATCTGCAGACTCATTCACACCAGATGACACTACAGAAAATGAGTTTGAACTAGTCATGCTTCTCTTTTCAGAGGCACCAACTCTCCCTCCTCCTATAGGTGTTGGGCAAGGACTAGGAGCTCTAGCAACAAGCTGAGGATCGGGAGTTGTACTTCTAGACAAGGAAGTCCCTAGAGCAGCAGCATAAGTGTATGATGAAGGTGGGCCAATAGTTTGGACAGCAGATGAGCTTTGAACATTAGAACCGGCCAGTAAATTATCAGCAGATTTCAGTTCACGTCGCAAACTAGCCAGTTCAGCTTCAGCAGAACCAATGGTATCTAGGTTATCATCAAAAGCATTACGACTAGCCGGACGAGAAGGATTCCCAGTTACAGGGGTTGCTCTCCCCAAGTCATCCTGAATAGGTATAAAACAATAGATCAGCAGAACATCAAAATACAATTCAACAAAGAACCACATTGTACGTCAAATTGCAACCAAATCAGGCAACTCCAGCTTTCATTTTATCTTCCTGAGAAACACATGAATTTTATTATCATAAAATGTGAGAATAGAGGAGTAAAGAAGCTGTCCAGTGGATCGGGGGGCCTGGTGAAAGACAAGGTACACCATACTCCATCAAAGAAAGAAATTTAATTCTATTCCACAAACAATTTGAATCTTTTTCTACATTTTAACTGCAATAAATGGACATGCAACGACAAGATTATTTGTAGCAAATAAATTCTCAATCATTAGTAACCACACTACAAGTACATACAGCATAGTACAAATGCAAACAATAATTGTCAACACCAGATATGCAAACTAAAGTTTACCAAAACTAGAAGAATGAAGAGCCAATTGAAAGTAAGGTAAAACCACTTTGTTCTGCACATGCCCCATTACACAAAAGATGTATCTGAATTAAAATAAACAAATGTACTTGCAGCAGTGTTACATTTTACTTGGTAGGCATTATAGTTCAACTGGAAGAAGCAGAGCACATTTGCAACTCTCCATGACACAAATCATAAAGCTACTTTCTGACACAGTAACGGATATAGCACTAAAGGTATGCAATATTATGTGTCAAAGACCAACAGGAAGCAATAAATGACACAACAGACAAGAAGAAAAATGCATTCGAAAAACGCGAAACTATGGAATGAAAGATATAAAGCAGATAATGCGACAAAACAAATGCAACTCCTGCAAGCTTCGACCCTTAAAGCAAAGTTATTGAAGTAAATCACCTGAAAGATTTCAGCAAGGCTCTTCTGTTTGGTTCCTAGACCTATGCCGGACAAGCCAATGAGTCCATCACCACCCCAGTCAGCTGAGCCACAGACTTTATCCCGGTCTACCTTGCTATCTTGTTTCCTTGAATCAAACCCAGGTGGCATCGAAAACAAAGACCTACTACCACCACCGCCACTATTATCAGCCCCTCCACCAACTTTCCTCCTATCTCCCACCCCACCCAACACCGAACTCTCTCCTCTCAATCTCTGGGCAAACCTCCAATCCTCCTTCGACAGCAAAGGAGGAGGAAGCCTCGGGTTCAGATTCACATTCGAGTAATAATACGAATGATAAGCCGGATCAGACCTCAACTCCTCCTCCGACATAAAACCATTATTACCTCCAACTTTAGCCCTAGAGAGCTCCGCAAAGGACAAGTTATTACCACCAAAACCTCCACCACCGCCACCAAACAATCCACCAACAGCATTCAACGAGCCCTCCACGGTAGGCGGTGCTGAACCACTCCTATACAAGTTAAGCTCCCTCTCGCGATCATCAACTTCTTGCCTACGCTGCTCGCAGAGCAACATCCCTATTTCCTTCTCCAAATCATCACCAAAAGACCCCTCATTATTACCTATCATTGGTCTCCTTCCCAATTCAGATAACATTCTCTAAAAACCCTAATTGATCATCAACCCTCCCAACAAACCCCCTTCACAAAAAAACAACAACTACCCAGATGCAATAATCAACCCCTAAACCCTAAACCACCCTTAAAAATCCAAACTTTCTATGTAAACCCCATATCTACAACCCCCAAAATCTCAAACCTAAACCTAAAAGATCAAAACTTTAACCACCTAAACTACCAAACTTGCTTACGTAAATCCAAAAACATAATACCCAGATGATCAAAGGTACAAAAACCAATAAATTGATTGCATATATCACAAAAACCAAAAATTCACACACCCATATATAACACAATCAACAACAACAGCAGCAGCAACAACAAAAAGTGTTGCAAGAAAACAAACAAAGTAGAAAACCGGAGAGAGTGAAAACAGTTAGCTGAGACCAGGGATAGAGAGGAGAGAGATAGATCAATCCGGCGGCGATTGGTTCTCGCAAGAACCCTTGTTAGGGTTTTGTTCCAATTCAAGGAGATTAAATACAGTGACAACAAAAATTTTCACTTTTTGGTTTTTATATATTTATATCGTGTTTTTAAATAAAAAGTTATTATTAAAAAAAAATGTGTCCTATGTATTAGGGTTAATTGACCAAAACATAACCGACTGATGTTAAAAATATGATTAATTAAGATAATGATAATTAATAATTAATTAATTTAATTTAAATAATTAAAAAAAGGAGTGAGATAATAATGGTTTGATTTCCTCGTGCTCCAAAAGCGGAATCTGTGAGTGACACGTCACCACTTAGGTTCGCTGCTTCAAAGCGTTTAACTCTTCAAGTGCATGAAATGTTATATATCCAACTAACCACTTCAAATATCTCAACCTTTTTTTCTTTTTTGGCCACTTCTTAGATTTTCTAGTCTCTCAAGATCCTAAAAATATCTACCTTTAATCATTACACATGTTCCAACCAGATTTATACGTGACTTTTATGTTTGATTGGATTGTGTTTGATGTCAGAAACCTGTACATATTAATTTTTAGTTGGATGGTTATATAAAATTTGAGCTTTATTTTTTTAAAAAAAAAAAATCAATATGAAAACTTATCGTTAAAATGTTGCAGAAGTATTTATTTAGGCCACGTTATTTATATATGATATTGATAATTTGGACGGATACCTAAACTTGTTTCAATGCCAATTTTTAGGAAAAATTATTATACAAATATTAGGATTTATGAAATTGATATTTATTGATTGATTCCCGTTATATAGGCTAACGCTTATTTAAAATCTAGACGGGCATTGGGATAAATCTAGTATCTAGACGTGTGTTCTCCAATTATTGATTTAGTTGTAGGTTTTTTTTTAAATTTTTGAAATTGCAGCTGTAGATTTGAAATGGGTTGTTATAATTGTTACTTTGTACCCATATTTAGTAATTAATTTTTTCTTTATGAGGTAAGAGAAGATTTAGACAGATCAAACCAACTATTAAATGTGTTTATTTTTACAATTGTCACAATTAGAATTTGACAACCATAATTATAAAAAGTGGGATCTATCGTAGACGAATCTTACCATTAATTGAGTCCTTTAACATTTATAACAAGTTCAATTTTTGCATGGCATGCTGCTTTCTATTTTCAGCCAATTAATAAAGGAAAAATTACACTACGTGCTTCTTATTTATTTCTACATGTAGTTATGGAGGCAGCTAGATTCTTTGTAGATACAACTATTTGAAAATGGTAAAATTTAAGGTGCCAATCAATTAACTAAACCAAGAAAATATGACTTTGTTCCGTACAAAAACCAATCGGTTATTAGGAATAAAACACCCCATTTCAAGAAATAACAAAATCAAATGTAAAAATGGTAAATATATATTTTTTTGTTTTTGGCTATGCATACTATAATTAATTGAAGCGGGTAATTTTAGGCTCTATTATTAGCCTGTTCGGTGACTAGAAGAGTAATGTTGCATTGTTGACTAGTGATTTATGATGTGAATGGAGGGAAGGTTATAGTACATGTTATGTATTATTATTTTTTATTTTTTATTTTTTTTGTTTTGAAGTCAGAAGTACATGTCAGGTATTGAAAACTATGGCGATGTGTTGATATTTTTACTGAATGGAAAATCCAACTGAGAGCTTGATTTGGTTTTGTATGTGCCAACATACTTATGGTCAAAGGCACTGAATTAAATGTACATTTTTCTTCAAAGAAACTAAGAAAAAAAATATACTTGCATTTATTTCAACTTGGAATTTGATTGGAAGAGAATGGTCGTAGTCCATAGTTGAAGTGAGGCCAAACAGATTACATTGGTAATTTGTAGAAAAAATAAACAAAAACGGTAATGTCATGAACAGTAATATCACAATCCTAAACCAATTTTATATCTAATTTTTTTTAGTAAATTATATGAAATTGTGAAGTTTTATCAACTCATATATTAAGATTTAAGTTGGGAGAGAGACATAGATTGAGCTCGTATTCTTATTGATGTGATTATGGGGATTCACCATTTAGTTTAAATTTTATCAATTGTAATTAAATATTTATATATAAGAAACGGAAAATAAATTAAATTGTTGATATCACTGATAGAAAGGGATTTGGATACACTAACAAGTCGTGTTGTTAATTCATGTCTCCATCAATATTTTTCATCATCTCCTGCAGGAGATTAAGAGGTCTACTTGTTAACTATCAATGTATTAATTGCTTTGAAATGTCAACCAAAGGAGTTAGGCGTTGGTTTTATTAACCAAACATCACTATTTATATTCAGATCTTATGAATGCAATTCAGTAGGGAGACCCATCGCATATTAATTATGATATTGAATGCACAGAAATTCTCATACGTTTAATCCTTTTTCATTTTTGATGGCTAGGTTATTTAAAATTTTACAAACAAAAGTAAATGAGTTCAAGAGAGACAAACACTATTGCATTGTAAGAAAATATATGACTGGTAGTCAAGATCAAAGTTTTAAATTGCATATAGTCTAACTTTTGTTTTACTATTAATAGTTATCAATGGTCTACTAAGTACAGATGAGTTTAATGTTGTACACAGTGAAAATTTGCTCTCATAACATTGTATCTATTCCTACAATAATCTCATAAGATCGAAAGAAATCCACTTTCATTATAAAATTAGAAAACTCATACGTAAGGTGAAACTCGACTCTTTTATCATAGATTTGTGAAAAAAAATTGCATTAACTAATCGAGCTATAACTTAATGTACTCCTAACCCAGTTTTAAAATTTAATCTTTTGCATATAAAACAAAAACGTTTTTCAAAATACATTCTGGTTGATATTTCACATTTTATATGAATGCCGGCATTATAGAAGAACACTTTGCCTACAGTTTTGTTTATTGATATATAATAACAAGTCGAAGCCTTGTATCTAAAGAAATATTATAAGAAAAAAACCATGCGTTTCAACGTTTGAAACACCTTTTTCTTTTTTTTTTTTAAGTAACACATATCACATATGATATGCCCACCTCTTTCCATCTATGCACAACCATAAATAAAGTTAAATCACAAAAATTGATGTGAGTTGAAGAGTTTTTAATATATAGAAACATTTTTGTTTTTGATCATCATCCTCCAATCTACATTTTTTTCCCTTTTCTTTCAGATATGTATAAAATTTATTAAGTGTAGGATTTTCACACATCTTTTCAATTTTAATTAGTACGGTTGTAAATTGAACTCATCCCGATAACACTGGTACAAAAACACATGCAATCTCAAACATAATAACTATACATTAATTGACAAGTTTTGTCTTAAATTTATCATGTTATTGTGAGGTCAACATCAATGATGCTTAAACAAATATTGTGATGGTTTTCTATCATTTTTATGGATAAGCACTTCCTCATATTTTAATTGTAATAAAATAAAATACAACCCCATATTATGGATGATGAAGCATGTGCAACAGTACTGAAAGTGATTTAGATTTAATTGCATGGTGAGGAGAGATTAGCAAAAGTTATTCAACTAAGATAAAAATTCAATAAATTAAAGTGGGTGTAATAGACATACTAATTGTATTTTCTATTGATCTTTTTGTGTATGGTCAGCTTCTTTTTGACATTTATGGTCGTTTATCTTAAATTTTTGGTCTAGTTCTCGTTAAGTTGTTGAAAACTTGGAAATATATTGTTTATTATTTGCACACTTGGAAATATATTGTTTATTATTTGCAGCAAAACTGCCTTCTGCAGTCCTAAAATAGATTGATAAATAACTATGCATTGTTATCCACTCTTACTCATTTTCTTGAAGCTCGTATATATTAATGCTCGAAACAATATGTAGATATATATATATATATTAATGTATATGTATTTATTTATTATTTACTTGGACCGCTTCGATTCTCTTGAAGGCTTGAAGCTCAGTATATATATATTTTTATACCATAGACGACCTACTTGGATTACAACATTGATTTAATGTTTTAAATTACGGATAATTGAGAATATCTTGCAAAACTTTACGTGATTTTGATATTTAACATTATTGGATTGTGTTTACATGAATACAATACGGTAACTACAAATTGTCTTTTATACATCAATATTTTAATATTACAAAGACAATTTGTGTTTTTTTATGATTACAAAGTATATATAAATTATCTTTGTAATATTGAAATGCTGAGGTCGTATGGTAACTAAATCTTTCAACGAAATTTAGATTCCAAGTTGAAAGTCCCCTCTCCGAGTCGAATTCCAGAGGGTCCATTGCGAAGGTACTACTTATGGGAGATACCTTTTCATTTGGACAATGTCAAGCCCAATTCATGTTTCAAACCAAAGACCAGTAAAAAATGGGCCTCTAAATATGATTAGGACCCAAAAAGGCAAAAACACACTGTTCGATTACATCATATTATCGTGGTCCTTTCGGAAATGACACGAAACCAAACATGAAATTTATAGTTAACCACCACAATTGATGTCTTGCTGTTTGGTGGTCATCAATATCATGAGAATGTATGTGGCTACTTGCATGATTTTAGTAACGCAACTTTTTCTTGGAAAAGTGTGAGGGGTGGTGGTGTGAGAGAATAGAGATTCTGTCTAGCACCGCCTTTGTAGCTTTTATAAATAATATTTTTTTAAATATTTGTTCTAATATTCCATATGTTGCTTAAATTTGATGGTGAGTTTGCACATAAATATCTTCATAGGTTTTAATATCAACCATCCAGAATTTTGTTCATTGCTCAAAGTATTTGGTGATGCCCACAAGCCAGATGGACCCAATTTGTCTAAAGAAATTAGACCTTTGACTTTTCATGAATTTTTAATATCTAAAATAAAACCCAGAAAGAGTCAATCCAAATATATTTATGCTTCTGAAAGATAATTCAATCATTTATCCCAAACTTGCGAAAGTAACTCATGATCAACACATGAAACTAATTCAGGAGAAACATCTCTACTCAAACGAAAAACTCTTTTAATAATAAATAGAACTTGACCTATTGGATAATATCCATATTTGTTTCCGGACGAACATAATTGATGGAGCTTATTCTCAATTGAGGGATACGAGCAAAGATATCAACATTTCCAAATAAGATTTTGGAATGTGGAAATCACTTGCCGTTTTCAGTTTTTTTTTTTTTTTTTCATCATACAATATTATACTAATAGAATAATGAACAAAAAGATCGATATTTCGACCGGAAATTATCTAGCTGTTGTAACTAAAACCAAAGAGAATGATCAAAGAGAGCTAGTTTCTTTTTTCACTTGACATTAACAAACACATACACACATATATATATTAAAAAATAAAACACCGAAATGAAGGCATGTATTATGATAATAAGGGATGCAATTAAGCACAACTTTTAGAGCGTGCACAAATGAGCATATAAATAGTCTCTATGGTCTTCTGGATTTGAAGACAAGAAGAAGAGACAATCATGAGTGGGCACCTAAATGTTTTTCCCTTTTGCTCTGTCCCTCTAAAAGAAAACCATTTTCAAGAACCAACCACCCCTACTTTTCTTGGCATCTCCTTAATAGCAAGAAGATGCTTTTGGTGTCTTTCTCTCTTTATAGCTTTCCTTTTTATCCTAGACAGATTACAATGTGGCTTATGTGTATACACAAGAGGCATTTACTCTTCGACTAGAATTGATGGCCTTGTTTTTCTTCTATACAAATAACGATAAAAATTTTAATTTGATGATAAATATATATATATGCTCGACTATTAAAGGAATCTATGCGATTAGATGTGTTAAACAAAAAGGAAAGGATTCGAATCAAATATGAAAATTGTATAAAGGAAATGATAGGGTTTAAGGTTTTATAAGATATTTTGAACGCAAACTGAATTCTTAAATTTAATTTTATGTTAATTTTTTTATTTTTATTTTTGTCCGTTACATATTTGTCCCACTCTAAAGCTTGTTGGGTTGGCTGGAATTTCCATGTGCTGACATACAACCACTCGAATAACATAATTTTGACTTTTAATGTAAAGTTGACACACTCTTTTATCTAGATATGCTTCTTCCACCTCGGCATCACGTATTCAATTTGCGAACCCAAAACAATTTCAAAATTTGAATTGACCTTTACATATATTAATATTCTTATTAGATTTTGAAGAGTTATTATCATCTCATCTCCTGGCAATTGATAAATCATTATTTTTTCCTTGATGATTTTAAAAATATCAAAAAAATCCCCTTAAATAGTATTAATTCAAATAAAAAGAATGGATAAAATAATATTTATTGAATCAATAGAGGAGAAAATGATGATTCATTAATCGTTGGAAAAGAAAATGATAATAACTTAATTTTGAATGATATATTTTTTCCTATTCTTATAATTTGTCAAATTTTAATTGATTAAAGAACTCTATTCTATTGTAATTTATAATTATTAGGTCTAAAAATCCTCCAATTAAGCAGTTTTCCTTTTCGTGTGGGAAAGATCAAGATAGATTATTATACGATCTACAAAAATAGACTTCGTAATAGGGACATGAAATCGCACTAAATGAATAAATAATTCTACTACTTAAATATCTATGGACTAAATTAAAATAACAATTTTGAAAATGAATAATTACTCTTATTCATTTATAGTTAAAACTTAAAAAGTCATTGTATATTTTCTCTTTGGATTTTGGGTCGTAAAGTACATATTTAATAGCATAAACATAAACTTTTCTCTTTATAATAGGACCATATATTTTTAAATGTGATGCGATTTTGAATTGTTTATATTATGTTTGATCTTCGCACATATTTATAGTTCTATGATCATTAGTATTGGTAAATCTTCAATTATTTTATAACTATATATATATATATATAAAAGAATATATAACATGCTACTAAACTCAAGTAATCAAACCAGATTAAAAACTCAAAACCAAATTTTAGTTTTAACCGCAACAAATTAATTATAAACATGCTCAAAATACAAATAATTTCTTGAAAGTCTCTTTTACTTGTTGAAAAGTGGGACCCGACCCACGCCAGAGACAACAAGACAGCTTGCCTCGCCAAGCATCTTCGTGTCTTGTCCAGGTGTCACAATCAACTCCCCTAAATTACAATTATACCCTCCCTCCGTCCGCTCCCCTGGTCAACAATGATCGATTCATTCTCTCTCCGCGGCCAGGCAGCCCTTTCCATCTCTTCTCCAAACATACCGCGCCACGTCACAGGAAGACATTTCTCGGTTCCCACTTCTGCCTGTGTCTTTTTATAAAAGCCTCCACTTTCCGTTTCACTTCTCAAAATTAAAACGCTCTCTCTCTCTCTCTCTTAAAGTCCTCTAATTTCAATCGACAGATGTCATCACCACCGTCGACTACCACCACGACGTCGTATTGGTGCTACAGATGCGTACGGATCACCCACTCCTCCTCTCACTTCACGTGCCCTCACTGCGGCGGTGGATTTGTCGAGGAAATGGAAGCCGAAACCGCCGACAACCTCAGCCGGCAATTCTCCTCCTCCTCCGCGGCCGCCGCCATGTTCATGATCGAAAACGAAAACGACAACAGCGGCAGAACGATGCCGTTTTCGCGGCGGAGAAGTCGCCGGAGCTCCCGCGACCACCACCACCACCAGCACCACTCGCCTTCTTTCAACCCGGTCATCGTCCTGCGGGGCCGGCCCTCTGAAGACGAGGACGAGAACAATAACAACAACAGCATATTCGAACTCTACTACGACGACGGATCCGGGCGGGTTTGCGGCCAATACCCGATACAATACTTGAGTTTTTAATGGGTTCAGGCTTCCACATGCTGCTACGTCAGCTGTCGCAGATCGATCTGACGGTGCTGGGCCGACCCGAGAGCACGCCAGCGTCGAAGGCGGCGATCGAGTCGATGCCGACGGTGGAGATATCGGCGAGCCACACCGCCGTGGAGGCACACTGCGCCGTCTGCAAGGACGCGTTCGAGCTCGGCACCGCCGCCAGAGAGCTGCCGTGCAAGCACATATACCACCAGGACTGCATCCTGCCGTGGCTCGCCTTGCGGAACTCCTGCCCGGTCTGCCGACAGGAGCTGCCGACGGAGGACTCCGCCGCTGTCGAGTCCGACAATCCGGAGGAGACGACGGTTGGGCTGTCGATATGGAGGCTACCCGGTGGCGGCTTCGCGGTTGGTAGGTACAATGGGCGGAGATCGGCCGCCGCCGATCAAAGAGGGTTGTCGATAGTGTTCACCGAAATGGACGGTAGTGAAATCAGGGATCCTCCTAGGAGGCTGTCGTGGATGGGCCGGACTTGGGTCAGACACGGCGGTGGCGGTGGTGGTGGCGGCGGAGGAGGGTTTAGGAGAGTTTTTCGTGGGCTGGGATCCTTTTTAAGGAGATTTAGGGGTAATGAATCTGATAATAGAGCTCTTGTTATGGATTGAATTAAAAAAAAAAAAACAAATTAATTTTTTTTTAATATGTGAAAATACATTAAAGATTTTGTTTTATTTGTTTTTTTTTTTTTTTTTATTGTAATTTAAATATAGATTTTATTTATTATTAGTGTATATAAACATAGTAATTAAATTATTCTTTTTAGTTTTGTTTGGTTTCTTCGCAAGTGTAGGAGGATGTGTAAAGCCAAGAGGGGGGTTTTTGAAATCTTGTAAAGTGGAAACTTCTTTTCAGTTTTGTTGTTGTTCTAAGCATGAAAATTTGTCTTGAGTGTTTGTCAAAGATTCATATCTTCTTTTTGGAGGTTAATTAAAATTTAATTGTGGACTACCACCACACTCATTGATTCTAATTCTCTGTCACATGTACATTGATTTCTGGCTGGTTATGCTTTTTAAAGTTCATTTTTATGATAATGTCTGTCATGTTCAGATTAATAGTTTGGCAATTGGTTTTAGCATATGGTATGCGGGTTAGGTTTGATATTTAGGGTTTGATGGTCTCCGTATTCATGAAATCCATATTATATTATACAAATTTTGTGACACATTTGTTGAACTTGACAATTTAGTGTTAACTTTATAAATCAATACAAACTACATAAATTTTACCACCAATGTCATAAACTTAGGGACTGTTTATTTTTTCTTTGATAAGTCTTTTTTCCATTTCAGTATTAATTTAAATAATTTTAATAAAGGGTGGAGGAGAAGGTCCACGACCTCCTTGTATTTGATGGCCTTCTTCATTCACATTTCGAACAAGTTGAATTGTTCAACTCTTTCTTGGATCTTACCATGGACGGATGTGGTTCTTGAACTCCATCGAACAAGTCGGGTGTGGAGGATGTGGTTGAGCTCGTCAGTAGAGATCGTATAATTGCCGTTTTTGTCGAGCTTGTTGAAGATTTTTTTCACCTCTACCCCATGCAAGAGGAGGCCTATATCGCCATTGACAAATGGGGTTTTTAGATTTCTAAATTTTATTTTTTTACAATCAAAGTATTATTTTATTTATACAAAATAAAATAACTATAAAATATTATAAATAAAAATTTACATATCTATAAATAATAATATCCCAAGTGAAATTTATAAGAAATAGTCATTCTAAAATAAGGATTTTTGTTTGTTTCCACTGTTTAAAAAAAATTGTTTTTAACCCCTCAAAAAAATAATTGTAGTCTATATTTAAATTATCCAAATTGCCTCTACACACCTTGTTTTCCTCCTTCATTGCTTATTATATAAGATTTTTTACTTTTTTTGTTGATTGTTTGAGTTTTGTTGGGATTTTTTTAGTTTTTTTGTGATTTTTCAAGTTTTTTCGTGTTTTAGACGTTGGATATTAATGTTTAAGAGTAAATTTGATTGGATTTGATTTGAAAATAACGATTTTTTATGACTATATATAATCGACTTTTAAGTCCACTTAAAAATTGGTATAAGTTTTTAAGTCCACTAAAAAAATCGGTAAGTACACCTAAAAATTTATACAAGTTTTTACGTGGACTGGTTTTTAAGTCCACTTCAAAATTGTGTTTTGTTTTTTTTTAAAAAAAATTAAGCGTATTTTGGTAAATTTGGATGTAAAATAAAAATAATTTGTTTGAGGGACTAAAAACATATTTCTATAGAAAAGTGGGTAAAAATAAAACTTTTCTTTTAATTTGATAAAAAATTACAATGCTCTCCCAAGATTAATATTTAAGAAAAAGGGTACAATAGTAATAATTCAATCACTTTAAGGAATCCTAAATGAAAAAACAAGCTAAAATCAATATCTTAATTATAAAATCTTATTATATAATGGCTTAAAGTAAGGTCTTATAACATTTAAGACAAAAAAACAAACACCACCTTAGTATCAAATTTACAAACTTCTCAAGACCATAAAAAAGCCTTAATTAATCTCATCTTGATTAATAGTTTTATCTATTTTTATTGTGCATTCAAATGCAATTTTCACACTTAATCTCCAATTCTTTGGCTGTCATTTCATTATTATGGTAGATCGATACTTGACTATTAGATTACCTTTGTTTTCGTTTTTCATACTAACTATTGACACTAAATTTGACATATTTGGTAGTGAATGCTTTCAAATGCGGAAATCCAACTTCACGAAGGTCTTACAAAATGAATATATGTTAAAACAGTTGGGTGGTTTACATTGGATTCATTCTTCAATTTTCAAGTCAAATCTAGATATAAATAGAAGTAAATTTTTATGGTAAAAGGGGGATGGATGAAATATCTTTGACGATTTTCCTGTATATTAATAAGGATTCTTGAGAGTTGTTCATTGTTATCCATCATACATTAATAGTTGATATCATTTGTCTCCTGCCTGTGTCTGTTGACACATCCCTTATTTGACGGGGACAATTTCGCACTTCTAATGTAGCTCCCAATTTGGCCCTTCGAGTTCTCTTACTTGGGAGAGATCTCCTTCAACTCTTATGATTCTTACTAGATTGACAAGTGTTCAAAAGTTATTGGGTAATGAATACAGTTATTACACCTATAGTTATCATGTTGCGCAAATGGCTATTTATATTTAAGCCGAAACGAGTAGCACAAAAAAAAAAAAAAAATGATAAAATTTTACATGAGATTGGTTCATAACTAATATGGTGAGACGAATCAATGTTATAATATTATTTATTTTTCTTTTATTTTTGTCATTGGTTTTTTTTTTTCATTTTTTTTATTTATTATTCTGTCTTATCACATTAACTGAAAATAGTTTTATGGAATATTTTTTAAGAAAAATTAGATGAATGTGGAAAATCCTTGACTACGTGTATGTTTGGTACAATTTATTTATTGATCAAAAGTATCTTTTTAATATTAAAAATTCTACTTGATTTTTTTTTATATCCCGATAGAGTTTTTGGAGAATTAAAAAACTGAAAAATGTTTACTTGGAGAAGCTCAAATTTGAGCATTTTCAAGTAGATCTTTTTGAGTTTTTTTTTTCTTCAAGATTAAATATCTAATTTGTTCCTATTTTATTTTGTTAATATCTTTATACTTTATAACCATATTACATTTTCTTTATAAATATAAACACATAGTCTCCATTTTTATTTACTGTTATTTTATAAAAATATCTTAGAACTCATCTTTAACTAGTAAATTTTCTATATTTTGTAAGTATGTGTGTGTGTGTTTTTTTTTTTGGTCGATACATATGTTGTAATCGATTTTATTATTGGTTTATTGATATATATATATATATATATATATATATATGAAGTGCTTCGTTGAATGAATAAAATGATATATTACAATTAATTTTGTGATTGGTTCGTTAATATATATACACTGCAATTTTATTTCTTGATGCTAATTAAACTATAAATGAACAAGAAAATCTTTATTACTACTGCGATTGATTAATTTTTATGCTTGGGATTGAACCTTTATTGCATTCCTATAATAAATATACTATCTCTCTCTTTCATATTTTTTGATAAATTAATAATTTAAAAATAATTTATAATTTAAAAGATCTTTTTTAATTGATAATCAAACAATCAATAATTTTATTTTAAAAAATCTATTTTTAAAATACTTATCTATAATCTATATAAAAAATGGGATGGGCAACCACGCACAGTGCGGAATTCTAGACCCCTTGCAATTTATTTGAAAAGGAAATTTTTTTTTTTGCCCTTGGTGTCTGTTTGAAAAAGAAAGGACAGAAAAGTAATTTAATTTTATTATAATTATTAACTGATTTTTTACACTCAGATGAGATAAGAACACTGAACAGTAAAATAAAATTTCCTTTTTGCCCTTTATGTTATTTGAAAAGGAAATGGCAGAAGAGTAATTTAATTTTATTATATATTATTATAATTGTTAATTGACTGTTTTATCCTCAAATGAGATGAGGATAATGAACAATCTTAAATTCTCGATCAGATTTATTTGAAAGTAAAATTTATTTTTTTATTTCTAAAGAAGAGTAAAAAAGTAATTTAATTTTATTATATTTTACTATAAATTGTTAATTGACTTTTTTACCCGCCAAACAAACGGTAATCAAATGTGAAATATGAAAAAGTAAATGTCATTAGAAGGATAAAACAGTAATTAAAATAGAAATAGTACAGATGAGACATTAATTAAAACAATGAGACAACAATTAATTATGAGTGTTGAATCAATATGACTGAGTGTGGCGGCATATGGTGATCGGATTGGGATTTTAAAAAGGTTGTCGAGTTTTGACCATCAAGTTCAAATACTTTATTTCTCATTATTTTTCTTTTACATCTTTGTTTCTTCTTCAGGCAAGAGAAACTGGTTGTTCTAAAGCTTCAAAGGTTAGTTATATTTGATGATTGGTGCTTATGTTATTTGTGTAAAAACATTTTTGTTAGTGTAATTATTTATATTAAATTATGAATTTTCTCTTATATTCATATAGTAATTGTTAAAAATTATAATTTCATTCTCAGAAAAATTATCAAAATTTAAACACTGACTCTTAAATAATAATAATAACAATAATAATAGAACATAGGGGTGAGCAACACCATGTTCGGATCGATTCCGATCGGATCCGATCCGAATATGATAACTTTATGGATCGTCATTTTTGGATCCGAATATGATCCATCAAAGAAAAAAAATCGATACAATCCGAACACCTAATACTATTAAAAAATCTATTTGAAAACGAAGCCTACGTCATTGCTATAATCAGCAACTTATTAAGCGTTTGATTTGTACAAAAATGCCTGGCGGCTTCGAAGATTTACTGTGGTCCAGCTGGAGGTCGGTTTAGTTTTGTCAATTTAAAGTAACTTAGTGCGACCAATTCAAGGCTCAAAGCCTCCAAAGACCAATCACACTTTATGGACGGAAAAACCTTGTATAAAACACACCACCAAACAACACACACACATCCAAAAACTTTGTCTTTTGCGCCGACCAAAACTAACAACGCTTGTTTTGCATACTTGTCTTCTACTTGTAAATTGAAACAAAATCTTGTTAGTGAGAACACATTGGAACTCGTTTTGTGCACTCGGATAATCTAGTTTAGTATTGTTTACACGTTTAATTTACTTGTAGAAAACAATATCGTCGTGACAATTAATGTTGGCCAGATTAGATTCATGCACTCAATATATTTTAGTTATTTCTATATATTTGTTAGAAGAAAATTTAAATAAAAACACATTTGAGTAATAATTTTAACGTATGTTTATTCATTTATAAAATAATCGTAATATCATTAAAATTAATTAATATAAAAATAGTTGTACCATTGTGTTGTATTACTCCAACTATTAGATGAGTTTGACAAAATAAATATACTAATTGTTGGATTTTGTGAAATTAATTAAACATCGTGAGATTACTGGTAAAATGTCAAGATTGTCAATCACTTTATTCTCAATATAGAAACAATTAGGACTTTATCCGTAAGGATTGAAGATCGAGTTTTGCATTGGTTTTGTATTTATTTAAAGTAACTTCAAATATATTTATATATAAGTGGTAAACCCCACAAAGACATATACGTATATATATATATATATATATATATGACAAAGTCAAGTAAATTTTTATTTAAAATTTATCATAATTATTTAATTATTTACAATTTTTATTAAAACTTTAACAATTTTTTCAATTAGCTCGCTAAGGTTTATGTGCCTTGCTTCACCTCCATATAAGCCTCTAAGTTGCGGTTGATATGGTGGTTGCCAAGCATCCACACACGGCGACACTTCACATGAACAATCATGTATCCCTAACATGTTCCATGTCTTTTTGTTGAGTGTGATCGTTGCATAGCATATACGCAACCCTTTCTACTAAATCACATATATATATTTTGTCACTTATAATGTTTAATATTTAACTTTTATATTCAATTTATACTGTACATAGCAAATGAATTAACATTAATCATTTAAATAATGTATATACACATTTATACTGCGTAAAACAATCATAAGATAAAAAGAAAGCAAAATTCAATCAATTCCATCTCCAAAATCAAAGCATTAAACGGAAAGATTTTGCTAATTTACTGATTGAATAAAATTATTTATTAATAATAATCCTTAAATTGATTATGAGGATAGTTATTAAACGCTATATAAGGATTATTTTTTTATAGATAATCTTATCCGATCCACAAAAAGGTAATTCTTTTGACAAATTCAACAATTGATGTCAACTTACACTCTTACAAGTCAATTACTCGTTAGCACTTCAACTGACAACAACTCCACGTGGAAGCCTCTAGATTCTTCCCTCCGTCCAACAAAAAAGGAATAATCCTAAAAAACTGTGTATAGTTTGAAAAAAATCTATTTTACCATACTAGTTTGATTATTGTCCATAATTCCCCTTACAGTTACCAAGTTAATAGAATATTTGAGTCTGACAAAGACGTAATTACCCCTGGTTTTGATATGTTAAATGCAGATCACACTGACCGAACATTTGTAAATTGAAAAAAGACGAAATTGTCTGTGGTTATGATATTTTAACTATAATGACCAAATTACCCCCCTAAAATGATTGTTGCTTTAATGACTCTTTGTATACAAATAAAAACTCATCCATGCAACAATACAACACCATCCTTTTCATCACTAAACTCTTTGAAAATCCAAAAAACCAAAGAAAAAACTCAAATCCCTATCATTGTTTTCAAATCCCTCACAAAATTCTATCAAAACTCTCTCACTCTTTTCAAATTTCTATCACCAAACTCTATCAATATTTCTAAAAATACAAAAACCCAGCTAATTCAACAACCTACATTAACAAAAAAGCCTAACAACCCACATTAACAAAAACCCAACGAGGATGCAGCAACACAAAACCATCATTTTTCTCACCAAACTCTATCAAAAATAGCAACAACTACTTATTCAACAGCAACTGCAGCTGATTCAAGTGCTTATTCAAGAACAACAACAACTACCTGTTTAAAGCAAAAACAACCCCAACGACATGGAATCAACAACAAGTAGCACAAGCTCAAGATGCAACATTAATGGAGGAGTAATTAGGTTTAAAAATAGAAGATGTTATTGTGGAAATAAGACAAACATGAGAATATCAGAATCTACAAACAACCCAAGAAAATTGTATTTCCATTGTGAGAAGAGACAATGTAGATATTTCTTATTTTGGGAACCAGAAACAGGTGAAGTTGAGTTAGATATGATGAAAACAAAAGAACAAAATGATGCAACCAGAGTACAAAATCCAGAAACAAGAGTGGATAATGTAGAAAGATGCTTCATTGACAAAATACATAAAATTGAAGCAATGTAAGGATGGTTGAAGATCATCATGGTCTGTAATGCAATTGTATTTCTTGTAGGCATGACAATTATTGCTAAACATTGTAATAAGTACGTTTGAGATGTATATATGAGTACTAATATTGAAATGCATGTACAAGTACTAAACATTATAATATGTGACACCGTTAAATAGTGGATGTTCCAAAATGTATATAACTACCAAAATATACTGTTAAACATGAAGACCCTACTGTCCTAAAACCATCTCATAAATTGGCAAACGAAATATCAGTTGTAAAGCGCCCATTATCCTAAAGCCAATCTCATGAATTGGCAAACAAAATATTAGTTGTAAATCCCAAAAAAAGTTATAACAGTTTTGATATTTAAAAAAATAACCATGAAAATGGGCAAAATATTGCGCAAATTAACATGAAAAGTACTTCAAAATATAATAAAACTTGCCTATTACATCAAGGTTGAGCTTGTGAGACTTGTGAGTTTGGCTGAGATAAAGATAAAGTTGGAATTGATGCAGTATGGGAATTTGAGAGACCATTCTTTGATTTTGTTTTTTTCTGTCAACACAAAATCAATAGGAGAATTATTTAAGAAATAACAGTTATATTAGTAATAATAAACAAACAATATTATTTAAACAATGGCAATGTCAGAATTATTTAAATAGATTCTTTATAAACAAAAAAAAAAAAAAAAAAACCCTTCTGAAAACTTCTTGATTGAGAAGTTGAGGTAGTCTTGGAATTTGAGGCACCATCCTTTGATTGTTTCTATCAAAATAAACAAAAATATGAGGACAATTATGTGAACTTTATAAATAAGTAAAAAGAGATTCGTAGAATATACCTTCTGCCTTTTTTGAGGTGGTAGGTCATTTTTGCATAACCTTTTGTTATGCCCAGCCTTCAAGCATTTAGTGCACTTCATAGTTCCAGGTTTTGAACTTGAAGCTGACCCTTTAGCCTTCTCTCTAAGTTTTCTATTTCGAACCTTCTTTGGCCTACCAACTCTTCTCTTTAATGGGGCTGGGTCAATTGGGTCACCATCAACATTGTCTCACGTACATTTATCTGGAATTGGGTGAATCATACAATTGTAGGTTTTCAGAAAGATAGTTTGACTTAGGTATGGATGGATATAGTCTTTCGAAATCAACTGTAAGTCATACATAGCAATGTAGTGGTTTATACATAATATTGCATGCTATTGAAACTCTCTGTCCTGTTATTAGTAACATGATCGCAACAATTCCTCTCATCGAAAAGATGCCTACTCCAGTGGTGTGACTCTATCTGAGCTAACCAAATGTGAACATCCTAATCGACACTAGAAATATCATTCATCACCTTGTTTAAGTATTCCAGACAATAGGCTTTACTGGCCCGCCAAAACATATTTTTCAAACGTTGCTCAGGGTACTCTTGTCTGAAATTGGCATAAATATACTTTACACAATACCTATTACAAACTTCATATTAATACCTTTTAATAATGCTAAAAGCTCATTAAACAAATATACATAGAATATACAAACCTAGTATTACCTTGTACTTGCATAGGAAAGACCTTGTCAATTGCACTGAGGACCCCCTTCTGCCTATCACTCATGAAGCACAATGGATCACCAACGGGGTAATTTAAGTGTGCCTTCAAATGGTTAAGGAACCATATCCAACTGTCCAAGCTCTCTCATTCACATATGCAAACTGCCAGTGGAAGCACTCTACTATTTACATTCAAACTGACTGCAGAAAGCAGTACACTTTCATGTGGGCCCTCAAGTGGCAGTCATTCAGACCTATGAAAGGTCTATGACCCTCTACAAAGGCTTGTTTCTAAGCATGAAAACTGATAAAAAAAACCTATGAAAAGTGGGATGTGATTACTGTAGACGAATAAATGCCATTGTACCTGGGTTATGTTTTTTCACCATGCATGCATATTTCCTAAGCAATCTAAAACAGTTAGCATGGTCTTAACCCACCCCATTGAGTGCTCTATTTTTGACTTTGTACAATCTTTTCCTATCCACTATCACTTTATAGTTTTCTCTCAACAAATCAGCAATGACTGATATTTGGATAGTAGGATTACTCTTAATTAGCTTCTCAAACTTACTACATATCCATTTCACTCTTACTTCTTTATTCTGACATACCCTCTGACACCGATGCTCATTATTGTATGTCTTAATTTTCATGACCCCCCTTGTAAGCATCTTCGATGCATGAATTCTCCATGGACAATTTGTACCTTTGCACTTGTATGTCAACCTATGCTTATCATTCACCTCCCTAATTAAAGTGACTCTATTTTGAATGACATATTCCCTCAAAACATCTCTTAAATTATACACACTATCATGAGTCTACCCAACATAAAACACAATTTGTCCTCCATCCCGTTGCTTCAAAGGATCACCTTTCATAAGCCTCACTACTTTCTCTTTAGGTGTATCATTCTCTGAGTCACTACTAAACTCTTCATCTGAGTTAGATCTATAACCCTTCATCTCATTTGTCCTCCCTTACATGTGCCCCATCATTATCTTTCTCACCAGTATGTTCCTCACCCCTACCACCCTTATCTTCTTCATGTCCCTCACTTCCGCTGTCCTTATCTTCCTCATGTCTCTCCCTCTCATTGCCCTTATGACTAAAGAGGTCACCCTCCAACCAATTAAAATCATAGTTGTTGTTTATATCATCCACTGTATGTGGTGATATAACTTGAACATCACCCTCAGCCTCCCCAATGTTAGGTGATTTAGGAATGTAATGTTTAGCATCAATTTCAAACTCAATTATAGAGATGTTTTTCTCTCTACACTTTTCAAACACATTTAACAACTCCCTATCAAACTCTATCAACAACTTCTTTTTGCTCCAAAGTACAACAACATACACCGCACAGTCATCTTTTTGTACCCTTTTTGTCTAACATATTTCATGTAATAACACTATAAGACTGATTTCATCAGTCTCACACTTAAATGGTCCAAGCAATGTACTACCATAACACACTACAATCTTTATCAACGACATTATAACTGCATAAAATACATAAACACTATTAGATAAAAAAACATGTTACATATATAATATACAAAATACAAAATATATTCACACACCCTATTATCATACAAACATGTAAATATTTGAACTCGTGTTAACAACATATCACATAATATACACATAATATGTAGAATAGATAGATAATATACACATGCACCATCAAACGCAATATACACTTAACTTCAATAAAAAAAAAAAACCTCAATATACGCTTTAATAGCATCAAAATATATGCAGTAAAACATCATATACTATACAAAATATACAGATAATATAACATGCACCATCAAACACCATATACACTTTTAACAATATCAGAATATACACATATGGTATCCACAGAATATCAAACATCAACCAAAAATTTTTATTACGTTTAAACCAAAATAATTTATATTGAAAAAGTTTAAAACATCAACATATATTATTTTTCAAACCATTCATCACATTCAAATCTATTTCAACACGTAATATGCAATTTCACACTACCAATTAAACTTTTCCAGGCTTAAATCGAAAAAAGCCCAGATTTTTTGCTTTAAAAACCTTAAAAAATTACAAACCCTTCAACAAAACAACATCACCAAAATCCATTTCAATAAATCAGTTTCAAACAACATTACAAATGTAAAAAGGCTCTTAAAAACCTTACCTTTAAGTTGAGAAGAATAGTTCAGTTCCTTATACCAAAACTGCTTCAAACCATCACTCGATAGTCACAAACAAAGGTATGAGCATAGTACACATGGTAGAGGGAACATACAAGCAACAAATTACAGTTTAGAAGACGATGGAGGTGAACAGTTCTAGGGTTTCTTATGGCGCGAAGTTGAGAGGGACAGTTGAAGTTGAGAAGAAAGTGGATGGTCTTTTTCTCATGTTAGAGCAAGTGGATGGTCCGATACTTCCACTTAGTGATTTTGATATTTTAGGTCCAACACACTTATGATGTGTCACCTCCCCCACCATTCATTATTTTCATTTTTTTTTTTTTTTTTTTATTTTTCATGTCTAATTACCTTAATGCCCTTGCAACCAAATAAATGTTAAGTGCACTTCCCCTTTTATTCCTTAAGTCAAACAGTCAACTGGGTCAATGTAACATAATATGTTACTATTAGGGGTATTTTCGTTTTTTCTACATGCCTTTCAGAGGGTATTTTGAGCGTTTTTATTAAGATCAAGGGATATTTTGATAAAAATCGAAACATGGAGGATAACTTGGATATTTTTTCAAACTATACACAGTTTTTTGGGATTAGCCCAAAAAAAAAATCCAATTTCGATTCAGTCCCAGATCCACCTCCCGCGATTTCTCTCTCTCTCGCAAATCGTAAGTCACTCCACTCCCGTTTGGTTCCGAGAAAATCCACATCGAGAAAAATTTAAAAACATTTTATTTTTTTACGAATTCGGCATTTACTTTAGATTCTGATAATTTGTAGAATCAAAGCTTTGATTTTGACGGCATTGGAATGTCTATATAGATTTTATATAGAGAACGCGTGATTTTGTTTATTTATTTATGTATACATATCTTGTGGATCTTGTGTGTGTATAGAAAGTGTGAATTTATTTATATATTAATTAATTTATATGTTGAAGCAATGAAGATGATATTATATTAGGTCGGCCGAGTTTTTGATTATTGTATATAGGTTTTGTAGGTAATGACTAACTCGTTTTGCCTGAGTCTTTTATACAATTCTTGGCTGAATTCGTTTACCTAATCGTGTTATTTTATAAGAGCAGAATTTGATGTAATGGTGGCATTTGATTGATTGTTAAATGATTTTTTTTTTTTGTTGTATTGTTGAATTTTTGGTGGGTCAAATGGTTGACAAGTTGTGATTTGAATTTTGTATAAGTGGCTGTTTATTTGGATATATATTTTTGGTTTTTGTGTTAAGAGGAAGGATTTTTTTGGATGTAATAGAGAAATGTAATGGCTTTATCATGTGGAATATGTAACATGATACTGAGGGTTGGTAAATATACATGTGGCGGACCGGTTTAGTTTTATTGTTTTTGTAGGTGTTTGACGAATGGGTAGCTTTGCAAAATTAAGAACTGAATTTATATGGTCCCCATTTAAGATTTCACGTATGGTGTTTTAATTTATGTAACATGTGTGTAATTTAATGTTTTATTTATTTTGGATTTTCGTCGAAGGGTCGATGATTGGTATTGTGTATCTTCTAAGCCTGCCTGTGTGGGGCATGGTTGGGACGTGTTGTAAGGTTACAATGCTTGAAAGTCCATGCTTTCATTTGATTGGAAATGGGATTAATCGGTGTTGTAGAAGAAATATATCATTTCCTAGTTGATATACATGTAAACAGAGTATAATTTCCTTATTTGGAATCCTAGAAGTGTATCTCCTGTTGGGTGGATAGAGATGCATTTTAAGTTTTGGTGCTTGTTCGTATTTTGGACCTAACTGTGAATCTAACATGTGCATTAGCTGAGTTATCAGTTTTCTTTTGTTATGACTAAAACGTGTGTTTGTGCTCTTAATTATGATTATTGACACTGTGTAACCCTTCTTCGTAATCTGATTTTTCTGTTGTGACTTGTGAATTATGGGCAGCAGTTTACCTAATAGAGAATATCGTAGTTTGCATTACTAGTTAATCTGCTAGTATATTTTACTTACTTGGGGTTGCTCTCTTAGGTGATAAAACATAATTGTTGATCTTCATATTTAAAATGTTTAAGTTCTGTGTGCCTTCAGGAATTTTGCAGGATTTTTTCTGAAGGCATATCAGAGGATTAATATATTCAAGCTTGCTGCCTACTATCTAATATTTGCTAAATCAAGAGAATTTCTTCAAGTCTTTTCCAGTTATGAGTTTTGTTTTCCGAGGAACTAGAGGAGATATTGAAAATGGGTTTGCAGGATTTATTCCTGAACGACCTGCAGTGGTATGTTCATGTGTGCTTTTGTACTTTGGTACCCTCAAGGCTGTAATTACATCGGATTGTATTATTTGATCCTGGAATGGGATGCCTAATTTACCATTATGCAAATTTCTCTTCTTTTACCTATCAGCGGATTCATGCAGCTCGATCGGTTAATATAAATTCACTGGCTTTTCTTGTTACGGGTAATGTTTAATATTTTGTATGTTTAACTATGTTGTTTTCCATGCTGCCACCGTGCTTTCTAATCTGTACTTCCCTCTGTTCACTGAGCAGTTCTTTTGCTATTTATGATTTTAAACTCTCACCAGATGTCCCCAAATTTTCTGGTATGTAATTCGAACCTTTATTGTGGGCATGCTAGTGTTCCTGAAATACTAATACATAGCCATTAAGGAGGTATTTTGTGTATGTATGGATGCAGCTCTGGCTAGTAGTGGGTGTCTTTTTAATGGCCACAAGCCTGAGGATGTATGCAACTTGTCAACAACTTCAAGCTCAGGCTAGAGCTCATGCTGCTGCAGCTAGTGGCTTGCTTGGCCATACTGAATTACGACTGCACATGCCGCCATCAATTGCTTTTGCAACAAGAGGACGATTACAAGGGTTAAGGCTTCAGCTTGCGCTTCTGGATCGGGAATTTGATGAGTTGGGTATGATTTTTTCTTAGATCTCTTGATTTGTAAGAAGTTGTTGGGAGGCTACTATATGAAATATTCCTAGGACCATTATCAAAATTTAAAACATCCCTCTCTGGACTCTGCTTAAAATTGGCATTGGGTGATGAATTTAGACCATTTGCAGATGTCCAAAGCCAATCTGGGATTGTACGTCTCTTACAGGTTTTATTATGTGGTTCATACTTTTTTACATCTGCTGTAGATTATGATACACTGAGAGCGCTGGACTTGGATAATACTTCCACTACTCCTTCAATGAGTGAGGATGAAATCAATGCCTTACCTGTTCACAAATACAAGGCTTCTGGCTTGGAGAGGTGAGCTGGGTTGGTATATTTTATTTTCTTCTAATAGGTTTGCCATTGGAGCGAAGAATAGCAGCAGTTAAATGTTATGTTCTGAGCTTTTTCTGAAAGAGATTGATTCTGTAAATTATGTGACTGTTGTATTCTAGTTGCCGATGTACTCCTCAATTTAAGACTGGAGATATATCCCATCTTCTGACTTGAGCCTGAGAACAATGTGAACAATATTATACCATCTAGAGTTGTTTCTGTATCGACGTTATCTGTCGATGGTGGTTTAAAATTGACTGCATCATGAATTCAGTGATAGAATCATGTGGCAGTATTACCATATGATAGATGATTTGAAGTGTTCATCATATTGAACCATATCTAAGGTGGGGGATGGGATGAACCGCTGAAGAGTAAATTTTATTATGGTATTTGCCATTTTAAACACACCTGTTGAGATAAGAACTTGTGAATTTGACATTTTTAACAGAGTAAAATAATCACTATGTTAGGATAAAAAAATTATTTACTTATTTTTTTCATGCATGTTATGTATTTATGAGTTTCTCCGTGATATGATTTATTGCTTGCTTATGCTTACTACAGTATTTCCTGCCTTCCTGGTTAAGTTTTTATAATTTTTATTAGGTTCCAGCTGTCAGTTTTTATTATATTTATATACAATTCCTGTGGCTAATGACATTGATTTAACATCATTTTATGTCTGTCACAGTGCTGGCTCGTCACTACAACCGTCATCTTCAGCCCCGGATGAGGTATAATATATTATTCTATGTTTCATTGCTAAATTGATTAGACAATCGTAACAGATCACTTCATATAGTCGGCTCGACTAGTACTAGCCTTCACAATGATGTTTACATAGTCGTGTCAATGGCTGTTAATACTTACATTTTGATTTTTCCAAACAGTCAAAGCAAGACTCCAGAAAGGCAGATGGGTGTGCAAAGACTTTGGAAGATGAACTGACTTGCACTATTTGCTTGGAGCAAGTCAACAGGGGGGAGCTTGTTCGTAGCTTGCCATGTTTGCATCAGGTCCTTCCTCTACTCACCCTTGTCATCTCTTTCAACACTTTTTTAAAGAATAGGCATCTATGTACAACCACATTTTCTTGAGTCTGATCTAGTGTACAATTTAAATTGTGCACACATTTTACAGTTTCATTAAGATCTATTTTATATTTATGCATGGTTTTTATGAATAAAATTATAATTAACAATTTCCTAAGTTACCCATAATAAATGTACTATATTGCGTTTTGGAAGTCACCATTTTAACATCATTTTCATAGATATGGATTTTGACTCTGGTTATTTGATATATATTTCATGGTCTGTCATCTTTGCAGTTCCATGCCAACTGCATCGATCCATGGCTACGGCAACAAGGCACATGTCCTGTGTGTAAATTCAGGATGGGTTCACGATGGCAGGAAAATCGGGATAGTGAATCCGATGAATCTGACATGGTTTGATGATTATTGATGATTTAACTAGTAAATGCATAAGCTTTATGTGAAATATGGAAGTATATATATATGAAATATGGAAGTATATATATATATATATCTTTTATACTCCATTTGCATATAAGTACATATTATCTGTAGGACACCTGTAAATAACCCCAACTTTTGGTGATTGTCTTGGCTTAGCTTCATGACAAAAAACGAATTCTGTATTATATTCTCCCATTTTCTCAGCCTTGTATCTTGGATTAAGAAACCACCAACACAGCAACACTGGTTGCTTTTGATGTTATCGTCTTTTGGTTGTTTTTCTCTACTTAGAAATAATATATTTTTTTGGTCCCAAATGCATAACTTAGTAGTTATTTTACTATTATAAGTAATGTGTATGTTCACAGATCAACACAACCTCAGATATTATCGATGAAGCAGTAATCTAGGTGAGCTGTGTACTTCAAATCTAATTAAATGATTCAATGCTTTTATTTAAATAACTTTTATTTGTTTCATCATCATTACTGTTGATATCTTCGTCATTGCCTTCAACATTGTGGCCTACATTAAATTGCTATATTAGTATCATTGATGTGTCATGAGATCACTTCAAAACTTAGCCAGATCAATTATTTGATCTGTTTTAATTGTTGTTTTGAAAATTGTGATTATTGAATCTTATGATACATATGTTTTGTGTGTATATATATTTCTTAATCTGAAACAATTAAAATCCTAAAATATTTATGATACATGATTATTATGTACTGATATGTGGTTGAGATTTATTTTGATTTTTACGTTATTAATATAAAATCATGGATTTATACCTTTTATGTACTATTCAATCTTTCAAATGTACTTGGAAAATTATGGGATATTCGAAAACCTCTCAATTGTCAAACTAATTCTATTTTTGGCCTGCCTGTACCTGCTATTAGCACAGGTACTGAAAACTGTTTGTGTAGTACAACACGGGAAAGTCAAAACTGTACTGCACTAGGGAGAGAAATCCAACCATTTTTATATCAATCTTAAACACAACTAATCTCTTCCCAGACCAGAACAAGCAAGTTCACCGCAGCCCCTATTCATGGCTGATTTTATTCCTCCCTTTAAAGCTCTAAAGTCAACCACCCTTCTCATTTCTCTCCTCTTCCTGCAACTCTACCTGATCAATGGTCATGGAGGGCACGATGACGATGAGGAGGATCCTCATGTTGATTTGCATGAAAAGGGGTTGATCTTGGTGAAAATATGGTGCCTGATCATTCTGCTGGTGAGCACGTTTGTGGGGGGCGTTTCACCCTACTTTTGTAGATGGAATGAGAGTTTCCTTTTCTTGGGCTCTCAGTTTGCTGGTGGGGTTTTCCTGGGGACTTCTATGATGCATTTCTTGAGTGATGCCGATGAAACATTTGGTGATCTCACAAGCAAATCGTACCCTTTTGCATTCATGCTAGCTTCAACTGGTTATCTTCTAACAATGCTTGGGGATTGCATAGTGAGTTTTGTTATAAAGGGTAGTGAAAAAGAAGTTAGAGTTGACGTGGAGGAAGCTGGAAGTACTTTTGATGCTATTAAAGGAACTGGGATGGATGTCAATCCAGTTTTCCTGAAGACAACCTCCATCGGAGACACCATTCTTCTCATTCTCGCCCTTTGTTTTCATTCGGTTTTCGAGGGTATCGCTGTTGGAGTCGCAGGTACGTGATCCATGAGCAAGAAGTATTGATATTCATCGAAACCCTTAATTTTGAAAATTATCATAAACCTTCCCTAATTAGAAAAACATCAGAGGTTTTTTCTTGACATTTTATATAATTAGATTAAACTTTTGGGTAACGAATGAAATAAAAACTCATATTTTTTGTCATATTGACTTGATATTGTACACAATTTATTTGAAATCTTTGAACTTGGAGATGAACATAATCAATTTTGTTCGTATTCTTTCCTCAAGTAAACGTGTTTTTCGCACAGCTACAAAGGCGGAAGCATGGAGGAATCTGTGGACAATTTCCTTGCACAAAATCTTTGCGGCCATTGCAATGGGAATAGCCCTGCTAAGGATGATACCAAAGAGGCCATTTTTACTAACTGCGGGTTATTCATTTGCCTTTGCCATTTCAAGCCCCATCGGAGTCGGAATCGGGATTGCCATTGACGCCATGACTCAGGGACAGGTTGCCGATTGGATCTATGCAATCTCAATGGGACTGGCTTGTGGTGTTTTCATCTATGTTGCAATCAATCATCTTATTGCCAAAGGCTTCAAACCACAATCTAACTGTTATTTTGACACTCCCTTTTTCAAGTTTCTTGCTGTGCTTATTGGGGTGGGAGTAATTGCAGTTGTTATGATCTGGGATTGATATAAAATTTCTCCTAATTTTGTGATCTTGTATATTGTGTGTGGTTCTATGATTGTTGGAGTGGCCGGTTAAATTTATATATATATATATATATATATAAAATTATATATATAATATGATAATAATTTTATTTCAGAAGATCATTTGAAATTTAGAAAGAATTAAATTTAAAGAAGATTCTCTCTTGAATAAAATTTAAGGTTAGTCTTTTAAGCCTTGTTTGGCACACAAGATTGGATTGGATACGATAGGATTGAATAAATTAATATTGTGTATGTATTGGATACAGTATGAGATTGGATAAATTAGTGTTATAATGTGTTTCGTTTGATATGGGACTATATAAAATCAAATTTAATTAATTAAATGATTTTTTAAAATAAATAAGTAGTTGTTGTTCAAAAAAAAAAAAAAAAAAATCGTCGATAGTTAAAGAAAATACCCCAGTTCATCACCACTAGGTTCGTCGCTCCACCTCCATGTCTCACCAACATCGCTGTTGATCGATTTTTCTTCATTAGAGTTGATCGATTCTCTAATGCCATCAATCGTCCAACGCCGATCGATTCTCCAACATTGCCGATCGTCTAGCACCGTTGACCGAATCTTCACATTGACTGTACACATTGCCTCCATGCTCTCTCCTGATTCTTTTTCTTCTTCTAGTTCTTCTTCTTCCATGGCTACAAAAAGAGTTTTCAAAAATGGAAAAAAAAAAAAAAAGTTTAGGGAGATAGGATTCATTTATCTTGACTATGTGGGTGGGTTTCATTTAACCCACTACAACGGGTTAAAAAATTGAAATAGGATTGGTTTTTCCAATCCTATGATCTTACCAAACATGAGTTTGGACTGAATTTTATCCAAATCCAGTCCAAACCCACATAACAAACATGACCTTTGTTTCATTTAATTGTGTAAAATATTTTCTTTGATACATGATTAATGGAATTTCTTGTCAATCAATCCATTAAGTTATACACTAATGGTGTATAACATCTATAGATATAAACTAACAACACTTTAAAGTAGATATATATACTATTATCACATTGTCGGTTTAAATATGGCGTAAAAGAAATAGTATTACTCATTTTTTAACATTAATTCATACTATTATGGATTACATTGTTCAAATACAAAAATAAAATATTTCAGTAAAATTATATGATTTAAATATTTGCTTTAAAGAGATTTTTTTCCCTCCCAATAATAGGATCTTTATGCTAACTACTAATTTAACAAATTTATAATCATACTAAAACATCATATAATCAAAATAGAGTAAGTTTCTAGATATGTATAGAGTTCTAACATGCTTGACGTGTCTATTAATCAAGTACAACAGAATTTGATAATCTGCTATAAATGGGCTAACTTGTGTCGCTAAGTAGTGTACGAAAACCCGTTACCAATTTGTTTGGAGAACATTAATTAATGAAGAGTTCTGTACTCAAAGAATGTGTTAGCGACAATTCATACAACAACAAAGATTTCAAATATTTGATTAGGAAGAGTTAATATTATTGTACAAGAATCAATATATAATATAGAGATTGATATTACTAACTTTATGATCTTGCCGGGGAAATATCTTAAGTTGCTCTCATAATTTACATCTTAGGTTCATCGTCATGTAATTTTCAATGAACACATTTTGATAATTAAATTAATTGGTTAACATCAAAACCATATTGAATTTCAATAGTAAAACTAATTATATATATATTTTTTTTCATCAGTTCAACGTATTTAATTGTTGAAATTAGATATATGAATTTTATGATTAGAATTTAGATATTTGATGTGACTAGAGAGTATTAGCGTAGTTTTGTAGGTAGAGAATGATTTTGTATTCTATAAGGATAGTAGTTGCTGTAAGTTGTAACTACAAATATCAACCGACTTACCAATGTAAACTTATACATACACATAATTAAAAAATTAAAACTCTTTATCATAGACCCACTTCAATTTGTTCTCATAGATTTTCCACTATTACATCAACTTCTCGATTACGAAACCGTCATTAATTTGGTTAATTTCATGAGCAACATTGATTAAGAACTAACTAATTGAACAACCTCATTAAAGATTGATATTGATTTCTCCATCAGTCAATCAATCAATGATACATTTTGTTGCTTGAAAGGAAGGTGGATCAAAAGTCATTGTCTTTCCTTGGCTTCAGGGTTCTTATTAGGGTTTTTAATATTAACAGTTTGGTCGGGTAAGAGAGAGTTGCCATCACCAACCAGTGCCATGCCCCAGCCTGAAAATGATGAACCGCATGAACTTTTAATTGACTTAAAAGGGACACCGATAATTGATTTTTGATTGGTCCAAAGTGGATCAAATGTTGATTTAATACTTTGGTTTAATTTTTAGTCGTCATCACCAAGACTAAGCTGTTGGATTTTGGAATGGATTTAGTTTCAGATAATTAAATTTAACATAATCATAAGTGTAGATGGAACCCATGTTACAATCCATAAAAATTATGTTAGAAGTCATGCAAAGTTCATCTTAATTCACAAGTTCGAATTTAAGCTACTCATTTTTAGCGGGTAATTACATGGTTAACATACTCTATGTATGTCAGATTGCACGTCGTACAAATTGAATGCAAATTTTTCAAATTTTAACATGAACTTCGTAACATAAATTTTATATATATTAGATTGCATGTCTGTATTGCATTCATTTTCTCTTGCAGGAAAATTTTCATGAAAATTAATGTTGTGCTTCAAAAGGGATTCTAAGAAGAATCGTTGCATGGACGGGGAACAATTTGAATATGTTTTTTTTATATTGAGGTTACAATTAGAGAAACATATATGGTTAATAACAAGGATGAAATTTGAAACATGCATTATTATAAACAAGCCAATAAATACCTTTAATGACACTCCACAGTGATGAGAACATGGTCCGACAGTAGGTAATGACTTAAAACATAAATCAACAAAAAACAGATTCTATCAATATCTTTCTATATATAAACAACACTGCAGGGATCATACCTCACTAAAACAACAAAGCATAACTTTTTTAAGGTTTGTTTTGCATCTTCACTACAAGTTGAGCTAGAACACGCAGAGTCATGGGTGGTGCTTCAAAAATGCATCTATCACCAACAATTCTCGTGACTTCTCTCTTGGTTATGGGCTGCTTTTGTATCTCTCCAGTTGCTGCCACTGCAAACCATGCAGGCATTACAAGGCACTACACATTCAATGTATGTATCGAACTATGTTTAATCTTTACATAGAAAATTTTCAAATGTAGACGTCTGTATGTTATTAAATTGGAGAATTTTTAACTCACTAAAAGAAAATAACTAATGGAATCAACATATCTATTTTGGATTTATGATAACTTCTTGCTCGAAAGTTATTATTGAGATAAGTGTGAATTGATTTGTGTAAAATGTATTTGTAGATAAAACTGAAAAATGTCACCCGGTTGTGCCATACAAAGAGCATGGTCACAGTTAATGGGAAGTTCCCTGGCCCTCGCATTGTTACTAGAGAAGGTGATCGTCTTGTGGTTCAGGTGGTCAATCATGTTCGTAGCAACATCAGTATTCATTGGTATGAAACCATTGATTAATTAGTTTTATTACAGTTAAATTTTACACACCTTTATTGATATTTGACTGATGTATGAGGAAAATAATTAAGTTTTTTCGTCATATGAAGTAATTTATCTTGATAGATTTTGAAATAATTAGATTTAAAATATAAATTTATAATATTTATGAGATAAATGAAATTGTACTTTTATCTTTTCATGTAGTTAAATTAGTATTTATTTACAATATATATATATATATATATATATAAAACTTGGTGAAATCATGATAAAAGTTGTGATGAAACACGCAGGCATGGAGTTAGACAACTTCAAAGTGGGTGGGCAGATGGGCCATCATATATAACACAATGTCCCATTCAAACTGGCCAGAGCTATGTCTACAACTTCACCATTGTAGGACAGAGAGGGACTCTCTTCTGGCATGCACACTTTTCATGGCTGAGAGCGACTGTCTATGGACCCCTTATCATCCTCCCTAGGCACAATGCTTCTTACCCATTTGCCAAACCCTACAAGGAAGTCACAATCATGCTTGGTACTACAATTATTTATTTACTCTGTCATTTTCTAATTCAGACATTCATTCACGGATAATAATAACATAGATTCTGAATATATAGAAATCTGTATCTAAGAATTATCTTCCGAATTTTAACACCAAATCTTTGATACATGTGATTGAAATTAGTTAGTGAATTATATGATGCTAAGCTAAATATGACAAAAACATGAAATCAATACAGGTGAGTGGTTTAATGCTGATCCTGTAGCAATCATCGACCAGTCTTTACAAACAGGAGCTGGGCCAAATGTCTCTGAAGCCTACACTTTTAATGGGCTTCCAGGGCCATTGTACAATTGTTCATCAAAAGGTCTGCTTCTTCACTGGCTACAATTAGCCTATATATATCACTACTGAATATGGTTTGGTGATAGTGGATGCTCATTTGTCCTGACAATGACCAGATTCATGTTGCTTCCCCGTAAATGATCTTAGAAAAACAATTGACCCTAATTTGGTAACAATTATCTTACGTTGTCTTTGACATGGTGGCATTGCAGACACATACAGGCTAAAGGTGAAGCCAGGGAAGACATATCTCCTTCGCCTGATCAATGCTGCGCTCAATGATGATCTCTTCTTCAGCATTGCAAAGCACACCTTCACTGTTGTTGAAGCTGATGCTAATTACATCAAGCCTTTCGACACCGACACATTACTCATTTCACCAGGACAGACCACCAATGTCCTCCTCAAGACCAAAACCAACCCTCCACGTGCCAAGTTTTTCATGCTAGCCAGACCATACTTCACTGGCATGGGCAGATTTGACAATACAACAGTAGCTGCCATTCTAGAATATGAACAAGCATCCACCAATAGTAACAATGTTACACTACTAAAACCATCTCTCCCAGCCATTAATGCTACCAGTTTCGTCGCAAATTTTTCGAGCAAGTTTCGTAGCTTGGCAAATGCTGAATTCCCAATTAACGTGCCTCAAACAGTGGACAAAAAATTTTTCTTCACAGTTGGTCTAGGAAGCAGCCCGTGCCCAAAAAATCAGACATGTCAAGGGCCTAATGGCACCAAATTTGCAGCCTCAGTGAACAACATTTCCTTTGCACTGCCTTCAACAGCATTGCTTCAGGCCTATTTTTTGGCCAAATCTAATGGTTTGTACACCACAGATTTTCCTAGCTTCCCTCTTAATCCATTTAACTACACAGGGACTCCGCCAAATAACACGTTTGTGACAAACGCGACCAAAACAGTGGTGCTGCCATTTAACACAAGTGTGGAGGTGGTGATGCAGGACACTATCATTTTAGGTGCTGAAAGCCACCCTCTACACATTCATGGATACAATTTCTACATTGTGGGTCAGGGATTTGGTAACTTTGATCCCAATAAAGACCCTCCAAAGTTCAACCTTGTTGACCCTGTTGAAAGAAATACTGTTGGTGTCCTATCTGGTGGTTGGGTTGCCATTCGTTTTCTGGCTGATAATCCAGGTCAGTACTGTTGTTCAATTAGTATCCGCACAAATGTTCTTACACATTTGAAAAAACGAAAATTTCGAAATATTTATTATTCAGTATCGTAGTCATGATTAATCATTTGAAAAGTCGTGAATAATAATGTTCAGTTATCTGAAAAGTCATGAGTGGTCATGGTTAATCAACTAAAAAGCAATGAATAATTAGAATACTGTACAATTGCATCTTAATACAAAAATATGGTAATTATTGTATAACATGTTACATTTAACACAGGTGTTTGGTTCATGCATTGTCACTTCGATGTCCACCTGAGCTGGGGTCTAAGGATGGCTTGGATTGTCCTAGATGGGAAACTCCCCAATCAGAAGCTGCCTCCTCCACCGTCTGATCTTCCGAAATGTTGACCAAATTTTCTTTCTCTCTTACAAGAGTAACTTATTACGTTTTCCATGAGTGGTTTCAGTGTTTGCCAAAGAGTACATATATAGCAGTCACAGCCAGCATCAGCATTGATGAACTTAAAATAACAATAATAACTGTGTTTGTTTTGCTTTTCTCGAGATGACCTGACCAGATTCCTTCACTGAGAGATCATGAAGAAGCACCCAGTGGAGGAGATTTTGTACTTGTTTTTATCAAGAGTTTCAGTGCTTTTGTTGCTGCATCGACCAATATGAATAACAATAATCATCATCATAATAATAATGTTCCTTTGATTCCTATATTTTGTCCTCTAATGGTGTGAGTGTGTGGTTTTGGATTTGTTGGTACATTGATCATATACATGCACGGATTAAATGACCCGGTGACAAGTGGAGACTGGCCTAGTATAATCTCGTCACACCTATACAATTAAAGCGGTGTAATCGAGAGACACGTCCCTCCTCTCTCAAACCACAAAATTGCAATATATAGTTAAAACGTCCTATCCCCTGTAGTTGAAGGCAAATTTAAAATGCTTATCAAAATTTACTTTAATAGAAATCATCACGATGCAATAAATGGTGTGAAACAGTGGCATCTACCTCCTTGGTGTGACCTCTTTTGAGCCTCTAATCCAAGATTTAAATTACAGTATATTCATCTGATTAATGGATATTTTTTTCACATTATATGAGTTATCTCTCTTTTTTATTCCCAACTGTAACTCAATGTCCTAATCTAGAAAACTCGATAGTGATAAATATTCTTCAAAAGAAATCGTCACCATTATATAATGCTGACATATGATACATCTAGCGCATGTAATATGCTTTTTCTTGTTAGGTATTATGTCGATCCTTGAAAAAAATTTAATTTGCTTTCCCTCTTTTTGGCTGTGCATGGCTAATTCTGTACTACAAAATGGTTTTTGCACATGTTATGCTGTTTATATGGGCATCAAAATCCAGCTTTTCCAAACGAGGGTTGACTAAAGCAAAAAGGGTCTCTGATAAGTCTCAGTCTCACCTCAACTGGGTCAAAATGTATTAATTTCTTCTGCAAATCCAAGTTAATCCACCATTACAGCTTTTCTCATAATGGTCTAGAACTTGCAAATCACACAAAAGTGTATTTGGGTATATAATATATATATATATATAATATTTACATTCATTAATCATTGGGAGCAGAAGCAGATGATCATCACTTGTAATCTAATAAATTTGTCGGTGCATCATCCAAACATGTTGGAATTTGTAAATTAAATTAAATACATATTTAAGACAATCAATTTCTTAATTACAACTCCAACTATATATCATGGTGATCAAATTCGATATATCATTTGAGTTCTTTATGCTAATATTAAACTAACAGTTTGAATTGAATCATATCATGGTTAATATGAAATATTTAAATTATCATATTATCAATGAAAAGTGAAAATGTTAATAGATTGGTTGATATATCATAATGTGATAATTCAATTTTTTACATAATTATATATAAAATGATGAATTGAATGCGTTTGTAAATTAATTTCTTTTCATCATATAAAATTAGAGTAAAAGTGATTGATGATACAATTATATATATTTTTTGAGGACGATGATACAATTATATATATATATATATATATATATATACTCTACTTTTTACCCAAATGACTGCTTCATCAAAGCACAAGAAATTTGAAGCAAAACAGAATATTAGAGTACGAGCAGTCATAGTATAGAAAAGAGCATTTAATGGTGGATTTCAGCATTTATGGATTCTAATAACTACCGTGCCCTTGCATCCAATGAAGTGAAGATCCAAATTAAAACATTAAATGTTTTTCAACTGTCAACATATTATTAAATGATCTGAACTTCACCATTTATGGCTATGTACAGAGGTTCCTAGTCTCACTCATTCTTAGTTGGGAATCTTGACATGGATTCCTTTTGTAACCTACAAAAATTTTGTCGACTCCTGTCAGCTTTTAGAATAATTGATCAACATTGTGAGAATGGGCAGCGATTATCTCCACTCCTGACTCAATAAAAACACACACAAATGAGAAATTATTTGCATTGAGAAAATCACAGAGGTGTGGAGAGACGCCCTCATGTTTACCTATAAGTCCTTAGCTGCTCACACATTCAAAATTAATTCGCTTTCCAATACTTTTCGAATCTAAAATCTACTCTTTGTCTACACCTTTTTTTTTTTTTTTTTAATATTAAAGAAAATAAATTTCAAATATTCTACTCACATTAGAGCTTGTCTCTGGACCCAATAATAAAATTCTTTGTATTCAATAACTTAATTCTAATAAAGGTTTTAAAAACTCAATACAAACTTAAACCTCTCCAGATTAAATTTTCATTAATTACCCAAAATAAATTTGTGAATTATGCCCAACAATCGATCACAAGTATTAATTAAATATACTTTCTTTTTTTAAAAAAAATCCAAATTTCATTCATTTTAGTAGTGAAATCTCTCCATTTGTAGTTGTTTTATTTATTTATCTTTTTTTTTTTTTTTTTTTTTTTAATTTTTTGAAATGAGGAAAGGTCAATTTTGCATTTCATCATCATCAGATCATTCACTGGATTAGAACATCAATCATCATCATCATGATTATTATACTGGAATTAGCTCCAACAACTTGAAATGGAATCTCTCACTCATCTAGTCAAAAAGAAGAAGAGTACACAACATGGCAAGAAGAGATAAAACAGAATATATTTACCAAATTAAAATAAAATTATAAAAACCAAAATTAAAAAACCTTGAGATCTGATATGATTAATTGATGTTCATATATATATATATATAAAAACACGCTCAAGTTTTTGTTAATAACATTAATCTCTTCTTCTTCTTGTACACTCTATTAAAATTAAAAAAAAAAAAAAACAAAAAAAAAACAAAAACTTGTAGCTGCTCTCTACAATATTTGTAATTACACTTGAATCTAAAATGATTTCCACATATTATATATATATTGCAGTCTCATCTTTTGATGGGGTGGCATAAAAAAAAAAAAAAAAAACGAAAACAGAAGATAAAATGTTGCTATCATGAGTTCATGACATTATATACCAAGATCCATCCACATAGAACAACTTGTTCTTCTCGTATTCGATCTTCTGTTTTCGATCCAGGAACTTAGACATTGTTTATTTTTTTTTCATCTGGGGTGTGTTGGAATTTGCGTTTCAAGAGTCTCCATGTTTGTGCCAGCAAACGAGCATGGCGACGCAGCGTCTCATGATGTAGAATCTGGCCTTCTGTTCTTTGGCTAAGCTACTGCATTTGCGAGAGATTGAAGAAGAGGAAGAGGAGGAGGAGGAGGAGGAGGAGGAGACACCCTTTTGAGAGTAGCTTCTGGGGAGTGGACACTTGGTGGAGGAGCTTTTCTGGAGGAGAGGTGACTTTGAAGAAGTGCTTCTGGTTGAAAAGCTTCTGGTGAAGGATGACTTGGAAGATGATGAAGAACATTCCTTGGATGACTTTGATGGCTTCCACTTCTCATCCATGTAAAAAGAAAGGCACTTTTTGAAGAAGCTTGAACACTACTTGATAGTGATGATTGTTGAACTGATAACACTTTCTCTCCGTGTTGTTATATTTCACAGAGAGACACAGAGAGAGAGAGAGAGAGAGAGAGAGAGAGAGAGAGAGAGAGTGAGTGACAGAGAAGTGCGATGGAGAAGAGTTTCTGTCTGGGGGTTGAAGTGGGGCTTTGTTGTTTATATACACTAAGATGTGATAGCCTGGAGAAAATTTTTAAAGAAATACGTAATACATCATCTGTATATTTTCACAGTAATCTTTTACTGTAATGCATGAATTTAAATTTGAAACGATTGTTCCAATCTATAACTTCTTCATATAAAAAATTATCAAGACGTGACAGTATACTATATTATCAATCCTGTGGAGAAAATTTTGAATTTGGACATATCAAGTCATGCACATATAATTATTAGATATTATTAGATGGACATGCGAACCATTGCGAAATAAGTGAGTTAGTTTCATCGAACCATTTCTCTGTGAGGATGCGGTGATGGCATGGTGTGATTAGGTGGGTGCCCGAGAGATACCTGTGATGCTCATACCATAAAAGAATTTCTTGATTTTTGAAGCTCCTCGTCCTCATCAACTTCTCTTTTTCTTACCCCATCTCTCTCCCTCTCTCAATTGAGATCCATCATTTAATTTGGAGACATGTCTGTCGTACGGATCTATTATGCAGTCACTTTTTAAATCTCTACCAGAGTCAGAGAGAGAGAGAGTCAGAGGTCAAGAGACAGATGTTAGCTGTTTTTTGCGAGGAGAAGTTGTAGCTTGCGCCCATTGTTCTACATACGACAGTACTCTTTGCTTTAATAATTCAAATGTTTTTCACTTCCCTGGTGAATCCACCATCACCATCACCGGCACCATATGTGCACATATACGTACGCGCATTATTCATGAAAATGACTCGATTATCAGATCTACTGAAACACTAATTATAGTTATTTAACCGTTTTTATCTTTTAATTTATCTATCATTTTCAAATATACTATATATTTATTCAAAACTTATAAAATTATAATAATAATAATATCTGTATTAAATAAAGATGAATCTTTTTATCATGTCATCCAATATGATTTAATAAAAAAGATTGTTCATTCAATTTGAAACTAATTTGATTTGAGTTATCTCCACTGCATGTGATATTTCAACAAAATTTTTTTCATTTCATTATATATAAAAAATATATATTATTTAAATGTGATGAAAATACAACTTAATAATGTAGTCATATATGTGCTTAAAATTAAGTTTTGTATACAATGATTATTTACTCATTCAAAATAACTGTTTGCATGCATGTTTTAGTCAAACCCAATCATTTGCTATGATCAACTATAATGCTCATGATGATTATGTCATGCTAATTCATCATCAAATAGAAACTTTTCTATGATTTGTTTCCAACCACATAATAAGTAAATATTGTATAGAAGAATTCACATAATGTAAATTCCATTGATAATCTTTCTATAAAGAGATAATTTAACAAATTTTAAAAAATCATCACGACTCATTTAAAGTGAAATTAATCACTCCTTTTAACAATTCAAAAGAGAGTTTTACAAAATTTTCCAACTGTCTAATCTTCCTCTAATCTTATTCACACCTTGTCCTATATAAATGATTGTGAAAATCTCTCACCACCCAAAAGTTTCCATTATCTTTGACTTTGAATGTAATAATAAAGAACATAATTACTATCCTATCTCACAATCCTTAAACAAATACTTGGATTCTTTTAACGATCCACTTTCAACTTTCAAACATTATGTCTAATCTTTGTTATCATTAGTCATACTAATTATTCATTCAAATTATTCCAAAATCCACTTATGATCATCTCTTTCATTGGCCTTGGATTCTTTTTGGTTTTCTTTTTCTCCCCATCTAGGGCTTGGTTTTGGTTAATTTCCCAAGGGTGGTTTGTTCTGTATAAAATATATTATTCATATACATACCTTGTATTCCAATTTATTCTTGCAAGATGTATAATTGATAATAGTTAAATGATATATATATATATATATATTCACCTAGTTATAGTAAATGCTGATATGGGATAGTAACCATTTAGATCGGCAATCTTGGAATTTTAATTAATTAATTAAATTTTGAGGTGCAGTGTCTCATGTTAATATATTATCAACCCAGGTGGTTTGCTGAAATCACCCATGTGTCATATTGATTGTAATGCTTGTTCATCAAGGTTTTGGACAAAAACCCAGTTGTTCAATTTACGAGATTGTTAATGCAGAATTTTAATTTGCATATTTTTTGCAAAATGATATTTTTGCGATATATTTCCGATAGTACTTTCTCATAAATTTTTAACTAAAATATAAACAGATTAAAAACAATGATCATTTATATATATATATATATATATATAAACATTTTAATGAGATGAGAGCATCATGTCATATCAATATATTGTTATGCCGATCTAATACTATTCTAATCCCAACGTAAACCTGAAATCGAGAATAATATTAAAAGAAATTAGAAGAAATAAAATAAAAATAATGGACATTAGATTTATGTGATAAAATTCTCAATGTGAAGGAAACATTCACGGACCAAAATTAGAAGAATTTTATTAAACCAATAACTGCAATACAACTTTTCTTTAAAATTTTGGGAGAGAACTAAGAAAAAGAGATATGAGACTTGGGACAAGTTAAAATGGTTAGTGCCCATGCCTTTTATAGGCATTAACATGGTGATGCAAATATGAAAATATATTTGCTTAGTCATGAAGTTTTAATATTTTAATATTTATAATGGCGTGCAAAAATTTACTTCACTATCTTTCAATTGCATGACTTAAGTAAAAAATTGTAGCTCCACCACCATATAATATAATATGGCTTTATCCAACTCAACATTCTCCTACTTGAAGCCATTTTAATGATTTGATTTTATCATTCTAATATTTGATTAAGCTCTTACTGCTTACGTTTCCGTAAAACCATATAAGGATCTACACCAAATGAATTTATTAGTACTATAGGCTTGGTCATTGCATCTGCTAGGTTCTCCTTGGTGTGTATCTTTTGTATGTCCATACTACCATCTTCCATTACTTCACGAACGAAATAATATTGAACTCTTATGTGCTTTGTTCGGAAATGAAATGTTGGATTTCTTGTAATATGCAAGACGCTTTGACTGTCACAAAACAAAGAGACTTTCTGTTGTTTGTGCCCAAGCTCCTCCAATAACCTTTTAATCTAAATTGCTTCTTTACAAGCTTGTGTAACTGTCATGTATTCTACTTCTGTTGTAGATAAAGTCACAACTGTTTGTAACTTGGATATCTAGCTTATAACTCCTTCTGTAATTGTAAACAAATAGTTTGTAGTAGATTTTCTTTTATCGAGATCTCTTGCAAAATTTGAATCCACATAACTTCAGAAAATAAACTCTGATCCTCCATAACATAATGCAACATCTAAGATTCCTCTAATGTACCTCAGAATCCTTTTTACAATATTCCAATGCTCTTTACTATGATTCGCTATATATTGACTAACCACTCTCATTGCTTGTGCAATGTCCAGTCTTGTTTATATTATAACGAACATAAAACTTTCCAATGCTGATGCATAAGGCACTGAGACATTTCCATCCTTTCCGTTTTATTGCTAAGGCTTATATATGAGGATAATTTGTAATTCACAAGAAGAGTGGTGGAAATTGGCTTACAATCTTAAATGTTGAAACGACACAAGATCTTTCTTAAGTAGTTTTTCTGAAAGAGCCAAATCTTCCTATCTTTTCTATCTCGATGAATTTGCATCTCTAAAATCTTATTTACTGGTCCTAAATCTTTCATATCAAACTCCCTAACCAACTGTGTCTTTAATTCTTGGATTCGATCTTTGTTGGGGTCTGTTATCAACATGTCATCTACATATAACAACAAGATAATGAAATCATCATTATCTTCAAATCTCTTGTAGTATGCACAAAAGTCTGAATTAAGTCTGTTGTATCTAAAGTTTATAATGAATGAATCAAATCTCTTGTACTAACACCTCGACGCTTGTTTTAAATCGTACAGAGATTTCTTTAACCTACAAACTAAGTTTTCCTTACCTTCTTTAGCAAAGCCTTTCAGTGAAACATATAAATTTCTTATTTACGTTCTCCATGAAGAAATACAGTTCTAATCTGCTCTAAGTGTAGATCAAATGTAGCACACATTGCTAGAACCACCTTTGCTGTTGTAAGTCGAACCATTGAGGAAAATATCTTACTGAAATTAATATTTTTTTTTTAGCATATCTTTTCATCACCAATCTTACACGATATCGCTCCACTTAGTCATTACCATCCCGTTTGATTTTAAAGATTCACCTATTTCTAATGATTTTCTAATCTTATGGTAGAGGTACAAGTTCCAATGTTTTGTTTTTGTGCAGAGCTTCAATTTTTTTTTACATTGCTGTTATCCACAGAGGTACATCTAGGCTGCTTGTAACTTCATAGAAAGTTGAAGGCTTTTCATCCTCTGTTAGAAAACAGTATGCAACATTGCTCTTCGTAACATACTCCGAGTGTCATACTGGTGATCTCCTTTCTCGAGTTGACCATCGAATTTATAGAACTTCGATCTTAACTGGTCCTGGTATTTCATGCTCTAGTTTTACTTCAGAAGAATCTAAATTTTCATGTTCTGAATTATTTTTCATCCGTACAATTGTAATCTCCGAACTTTCTTTTGAAGTGCTATCATTTTCATTTCTTTAAAGTTGATATTCTATAAAGATAACATCTTTGTTGATGATAACCTTGTGGGTAGTGAGATCCCACAAGTGATATCTTTTACTCCATCAGCATATCCCAAGAATATACATTTATTTGATTTTGAATCAAGTTTTGTTCTTTCTTGGACATTATACATCACATACATAAGATATCCAAACGAATGTAAAATAGAATAATTAGTGGGTTTACTGGTCCACATCTTCATTGGTGTTTTCAACTCAATTGCTGTGGATGGACATCGATTTACCACATAACAGGTGGTTTTCGCTGCTTCTGCCCAAAATGACTTAGATAAACCTATAGTCTTCAACATAGCTCTTATTTTCTCTGCAAAAGTTCTATTCATCCGCTCTGTCATCCCATTTTGTTGAGGAGTATATGTGACTGTGAACTATTTTTCGATTTCTTCCTACTTGCAAAAAGTAAGAAACTTTCCCCCTGTACATTCTCTTCCATTATTGATCCTTAAGCACTTGATCTTTTTCTCAGATTAAAGTTCTACTCGTGTTTTGAATCCCTTGAATACTGGAAACACATTTGACTTCCTCTTAATAAGGTACACCTAACTTATCATGGAGTAATCATCGATGAATAATGCAAGGTTTTTTGCTCCTCCTAGGGATATTTCTAATAATTCCCAAACATCATAATAAATTAAGTCTAGAATACATTTCTCCTAGCAGTAGAATTGCTGAACTTCAAACCATATTGCTTATTTGTCACATAATGCTCACAAAAAGATAGATTTAGTATCTTAAGCCTAGGAAGCAATTTGCGTTCATTAGAGACACATTTATTCCTGTGACATATTTCTCAAATTTTTAATACATTTTAGAAAACTCAGAAAGATTTTAACAAATTTCAAAATTTTTGTGAAGATTTTATGATGAACTTTGTTACCATGTATTTTGACCAAGGCAGAGAAAATCTTTAACACCTCTCTCTCTCTCTCTATATATATATGTATGTATGTATATTCTTATGCAATTTGGAGACGATCTTATATGCTACTTAGAGAAAACTGCAACATATCTTTGTAATGGGAGCTAAATCAATTAATTAATTCTGAACAAGTAGATCAAGTTGACTGGTCAAAATTGATACAAATCCAAACCAATTTCATATGTACATATATCATACACTTCATAGTTTTTTTTTTTTTTTGAGAGATCATACACTTCATAGTTTTAAGTCAATAAAACACAATAAATGTTATATATATAGCGTTTATATGTCATAAACAATTGGGTGACGACCGTTGTGTATTTCAATTTTCCATTTGCATGTGAACTTCAGTCTGACTTCGTTTCTGTTTCTCACCTTGTAAACTCTGTGTTTCAAAACTCTGTGGCACATGATGGATGAATCATTTTTAATTAAAAGAATATATGATTTCCACAGAATATTTGAATCAGAAACAATTTAATTTGGAAATTGTACTAACTCATGACCATGTACCGTGCATGTGCTTTTTGGGACATAAAATACCATGACAGACTATATCTATGCACGGCGTGACCTACATGTAACTAGAAGAAAAAAAAATGAAAATGCTGAACACCGAAATTAATCTTATTCGCTTGGGTTATGTGAAAATTCAAGCATCCAAACGGTTTATGTATGATGCGCATGGAAATGAGAACTTCCAACTTGGCTTTCATATTTCTCTTATAGGCTAATATGATATACTTTAATGTTTTTATTTTGTGGTAATTCGGAAATCTCTCGAACCCTATTAGTATTGAGTTTGAAATCAGAATCTCCGCAACCCTATAATCTTGAAATAGAAAATTGTATCCTTTGGTTATATAAACATCCACAAGGGTTTAATCCTTAGACGGTGAAAATACTTATCTATTCTGGTAACTACTTATGAGTTTATTTGCTTTTATATTTTGGATAAAGTTCAATCAAACCTAAATGATTATCTTATAATACTCTTTCGAAATCTTAGCTTTTGAGTGATTCGATGATAAGGCTTCCTATTTTGTAATCTATCAACAGTTGCTAATCATCTTATGCGGCCGTTTGAACAAATTTTCATAGAGATTTCTAAAAGAAATTAATAGAATTGAAGGTCACAAATCACAACGTGTGTATTTTATATTTTGCAAAGAATAATATTATTTGAAGAAAGTTGTTCTTTGAAAAGAGATTAGAGATAGTTGTTTCTGCGGAATTAATATTGAAATGTAAGAACCCACAGAAGTTAAAATTTGAAAGGAATGAACCAGTTGCAGGCGGGTATTGATGTATGTTTTTTGACTGATGAGAGCATACGATGAAGAAAAGCTGAGATTTGATTCGTCAAACAGGAGTGAGAAGGGTCAAAATCAAGTCACATGGTGTGTTGTGGTTGCAAAACAAGGAACCTTTCAAACTTTTTTATTTTATTTGTATATTAGGCTTTGGACTTATAAACCAAGAAAAAAAATAATTTACATGTTTTTGGTTAACCAAAAAAATCATGTGGACTTGAGAATATCAGCAGTTGGGAGACCCACATGCAGACATGTGATCTGCACAACCATGCTCAGTGGAGCTGGCCTCATTTTATTACAACATGGACCCCCTTGTACTACACTTTATAAAATAAAAATATAAATTCACGATCATGTTTTTGTGTATGCTGAAAAAAAATTACTGATAAGAAAATTTAGGTTTTGCATGCCGTTGTTTTCCCTAATTACATTTTACGTTAAATTGAAATAAATTCGAGCAGGTTCAAAATTTGAGGATGCTTCTTACAAAATTTACTAAGTGTTTCTAACAAATCTTGATATTATTCGAATTTGATTGATTTTAACTGGATGTGAGTGAATCAGAATAATTTAATCTCATATTGTAATTAAAGAGAGTAAAAATGAAATTTTATACACAATTTTATTAGAAGAGCATGTGCTTTCTAAGAGCGCATCATAATACAAACCCACATAGAAACCAGGTCAAACTATGCATGATTCTGTGTCTTAAATTCCACTATTTTATACCCAGAAATCCAGACTTTAAAAGAGTCTTCACGGTTCACATTGTTGGGTCTGAACATTATTTCTGCCTAAAATGTTGGAAACATGATCCCATAATAAAGTTAAAAGAGTTTTTGGCTAGTGTTTGTGCATGATTTCTGGGGTTGACCACACATTTTACGAAGATCTATGATCTATCATTAATCATAAATGGCCTGTAACATGATTTACTAGGTTTTCATAGGATATAGGACCATCAATTTTCAGTTATTACTATGGGAATTTCTGTGTCCAAGATAAATTTTTTTTTAACAAGATCAATGAGCAAAGAATTGTCCCCAAGACAAGAATGAATCAGTTGTTGTACTAATTGGCACACAAATTTGGCGCCACAGATAACTTGTTGGGGTTTAGGTCCACAATGTCCACACGCAAGTGGACTAGTGGTTTTCAACTCAACAAAAGCGTCAAACTCATGATTCTCCAAAACGGAAAACGAGTGACAATAATTGAAGTTTATACGTGTATATAGCTTCAAAGGTTAGTACATCATGGTTTTTAAATTATTAAAATCATTAATTAAATTCATAAATTACATTTGAATTGAATAGAAAAGAGAATTATTTTTTAATGGAGAGAATGTAATAAATGAATTTGATTGATAATTCTAATAATTAAAAAGTTAGAATGGTTCGTTTATCATTCTACAATTTTTTTTTAGATATATATGTCCAAAAAAAAACCTTATTTCTTTTTCTTTTTTTTTTTTTTAAAAAAAAAAACTAAGGTATGATAATTTTGTTGTATTTTTTCCTTTTTCCATCATGATGCATGTGTAATCGTTATCTGGGAAATTAATTTGTATGCTTGTATAATTCATTGTTTAACTTAAAATCTATATATAAAGCTAGCTTGCAAATTACACGATTTGAATAAACATAGATACATTTAAAAAGAAGAAATAATAATATACATTTGTAGATACATGATGGCAAGAAGAAGCCATTTTCAATAAAGTCAGTATAGGACAAGAGTATATAATTATAAAAGTGATGTTCTTCGAACCCTAATTTAGTCAGTTAGTTAATTTGGATTGTTTTAGAATTGAAGATCATTGCATTCCTATATATAAGATCCTTCCATCCGTAATTGCATTAACTAAGATTACATCAACAAAGAGAACTCCAAAAGATTTGTGATAATCTCACAATATTGTTATCTCTCAAGTAATTATGATGAGGATTGCCATGACACCATATCTTTAGATGTCTGCGGTCGTAAATTGTTGACTTAAACTCTTTATACCTAGAAGTTTATAAATAGACAGAATAATGGTTTTTTTTTTTTTTTTTAACAACTATATTCAATTGAGTAAATTAAGGAATTTGTAGATGTCTAAGATAAATAAATATCGAGAAGATTTCAACATATGATACCAAAATTAATGAGTTTAGGAAATGGTACCGAATAATTGAAATGAGTTTTTTATTTGTATCATCAGTTATTATGAACTATAGATAGTGAATAAAAAAATTAATTTAGAAAACAAAGGAGACGAACTATGATCTTTTGTCATTCTTTATTCACGAGGAACTATAATTTCCTCTTTAACTGTGGACTATAATTTCTGATAACTAATGGTGTGAAAAAAATAAAACACTTATTTGAATAATTTAGCATCATTTTTCAAACTCACACTAATTTTAGTATCAGTTAAAAAAAAAAAAAAGGTTAAAGATTCCCTGCACACATAAGTAAACTAGAACTTGCTAGACTTATAATATCTTCAAAGATATAATCAAATTACGAAAGGCCACTATATAACTTATTTAATATTCAAGTGGATGATCCTCCCCCCTCACTTCGAAAGAGCATCGACTAACTACTTTATTGATGATTACTTTTAAAGACCCACCTTGCATTTATTAATTAAGAGCAGAGCCTTAAAATACTGATTTGAATTGACACTAATATTTTTAAGAGTTGAGTGAGGAAAAGCTTGAAACTATAGTAATTAGGTTTTGTTGGCTTGTTAGTTGTTAGATAACTTAAAAACAGCCTTTTGTTGTGTTCTTTTAATTTTCTGGTATAATTATAAGATAATATAACTCAAGTATAAATTAAATCGCTTCAAAACTTAATTTAGTTTAAGCAAAAGTGATCTCAAGACATCTCTGCTAAGCTAAATGCGACTTACAAACCTGATTTGATTACCCTAGACAAGTTCCTGAAAGAAAATAATAGAACACAAATCTCCTCTCTTCTATTTTCAATTGTTCACACCCTATATTTGCAAGCTTACTTATAAATCCGGAACTTCAGTACATGTGATCATGAGGAATATATACAAGATATTTTTCTTAAAAGAAAAAATGAAAATTCAGTGTTGATGCCATTCCAATCAATCATTTCTAGTGTACATACAGACGACAATTGATTTCCGTCAACCAGCCTATAATCTAAAATTGAGTTCACAAAAATATCGTGCAACAAGTGTAGCATTCAGTGTTATATGAAGTGTAGTATTGACAAAAATTTGATGTGATATTTCTATGAAAAGTGTATAAGTTTGCACAAGAGTTCAATGTGACCAAATTACATGAAATTCAAGCTACTTATTTTTAATGTGTTCTCACCATGAGTTGTATATTAGAGAAAGTCTAGATTAATATAGCAAAAGCATCAAGTCCGCATCAAATATAATTTATCTTCTAACGATATTTTGGACATAATATATATAAATGCAATATTTTTGAATCAGTATCAGAATCCTAATGTTTTATTGCTACTAATTAAGTAAAATTTCACAGAACTTATCCTACAAGAATTTATATATGTTGAATTATATACGCAGCGCTCCAAATCAGTCTCAAATTTGAATAAGAGTCTTATATTGTTAGATATTGGTTAGCATGAGTAATAAAGTCACTCCATTTGAAGATCTTAAGTATATATTAACTAATTCAATAATAATATAATTTGAAATACCAACCTATTTTGCTAATTCAAGTACTAATCCTGAAAAGAAAATGATATATATTGCTGAAACACAATCTGCAGACACAGAAGAGCACATATATTCTTCATTTCAGAGAAAACTTCAGCAGAAAAAGGTAACAATATCTGAAAATGTTGCATGATATAATATTTGGTTAATTCTCATTTCTCAGTATTTAATTTTCACTTATATCAATACTAGCAGAAGTTATAAAGTAGCTAATTAGCCTAGTACCCTCTCCAACATAAAAACATACCATTAACTCTTTGGTTGTAGCAGTTTATCGCACTGATTGAGAGTCTTGCACATCGTTAGCATAGAAAATAGAATTAATGCTAAGAAGCACATACTATTGAATCAATTCAATTTTAGGGTGTCAATGACCTAATGTTAGGTAACTCGCCAATCCCTAAAACGGACTATGTATAAACAAGAGACTATTATATATAAACGAATAGCGAATAATTAGATAAATTGATATTTTAAATTTATAAATATAAAATGAAAAAGGAAAAAGAAATTACCTGTGAAATAGTTGATGAATGACGAAACTTGGTGAGCATATGTTTATCGATTTGAAATCGAGAAGTAGTAGCTAAGAGAAGTATATAGTCATGTATTAGCCGATGCAGCATCATCAAGATTCCCAATATTTATTTTGAAAGGAACCATTCGAGTACCATATGCATCCCCACTGCAATCTAATGAAGCTCCTCTTTTAAGTTTGTGAATCTCGATGATGCTGCATCAGCGAATACTGGCTGGTGGTAGCTAGTGGAGGTGGTCCTCATCTGATCTTCGCCATGCAACTGGTCATACGTGCTTGTGTGTATGTATGTATGTATATGTGTGTATATATATATGTATTATCTAAATGGATAAACCCTAGTTAACCCTCAAGTAAAGATAAAAACAAACCCATCTAGTAAAAGTAACAAAAAGAAAAGCCAAGAGAGAAGCAGTAAAGGCAACAAACCCACTTCAATGAAAATCATTATTGCAACAAGAAAGACCCACCACGATTTCAAAACAAAAACAGAAAACAAAAAAAAAAAAATGATGAATAAAGAGCTAGCTGTGTTTAGTGTAGTACTACATGTCTATTTTTCTCTAGTCATATGAAGCTTGATTTAAACAGGAGAAAAAAGATAAACATCAAAAATGAAATGATTTTTTTAAAAGAAACAACAAAGGCCAGCTATTTATTTGCAGTCATCTGGACCAGACTTACACAGTTGATTTTGTACTATACATGATTATTTTCAAAGCAGAAATGATAAATATGGATCAACTAAGGCCAAAAAAAAAACAAACTAAAGCTAGTGAGAGTTGTTGTGAGGATTGAAGGTAGGAGAAGAAGGATATATATATGTATAAATATATATATATATAGAGAGAGAGAGAGAGAGAGAGAGTTGAAGAGTTTTAAGAGGATGAGAGAGACGGTTGGCAAGGATATTATTCAGGTGCGTATCTAATCTGATCTTGACTACCAGAATAACAATCCTTATAAGGATCTCAAAACCTAGCGCACTTGTATAGATTACAGGTGTCCAAAAAAGAACTGGGTACAAAACATTTTACTATGCTGCAGTGCTGGCGTTCGGCGATGAAAATAATATGGAACTTTGAATTGTTTTCTAGTACGAATTTTTTTTAATTGAACGCATTTTAAATTTGTTATATGTTACTAAGGAGAATAAAAAGGAAATAAGTACTAACCGATATTGCTTAACGCTCGATAATCTTGATGGATGATATGAAAACTATATGCCAGAATTCAAAACAACAAACTGATTCTGATTCGAGAAAATAATTGCGTACTGAAAATAGTACATGATGTATATTAAAGCCATGAAACAAGCATTTTCATGTGGTTCTTGTAAGGGAGAGGACTCATGTCATGACCCCCGGATATTAAAAGGCTGCTTTCTTTTGCAGATTCTTCGTCTCCCACTTAGATTTTTTTTTTTTTTTTTTTTTTTTTTCGATTTCACACACGCTTGCATCTGCCTTGTATTTGGTTGGAGCTCGTTTCTATAATATACAGTGTTGTGATCTTTGTACAACACAAGAAAGCAACTTATGATTGAACTATAGCTAATTAAGTATATATCTTTGGAATTTTATGAGGCATCGGCTTTGAAATATTTTCTTTCCTCTCTTTACAACCTGTTAATAAAAGAGCCAATTGGAGCTGCCACACTCAATCTCAGTGTCTAAGCACAAAATAAGTTCCTTGATTCCTGGTTATGGTGCCAATGATTAAAGAAATCCAAGTGTACTCATCTCTCTTCCTTTTTTATTTTTAATTACCATTTCTTTTATTTATTTATTTGTTATTATCATTATTATTATTATTATTATTATTATTATTATTATTAATTGGATACTTTAACCTAACGACACTTGAACTAGAAACTAAAATTCATCCAAAGTTCTCATTAACTGAGATTTGAATTTTAAAACCTTTTATATAACTATAAAAAGATGTTATAACGACTTGAATAAAAAGATGTTATTACGACTTGACTAATAAACTTATTACATTTTTGTTAAATTTTTTTAATTAATCATCGGGCTTCAATAATTTTCATTCTTCTTGTACTTCTTTATGATTTCATTTTCGTACATGTGATTTAATTTCAATTAGAAATAAACATTCTCTTAAGTCATATGTACACACCACAAATTCATCATTTGAGATCACCCTTTTCATACATCAAACTGTAAATAAATAATATGTTAATAACAGTTTCTAATTTTTCAATAAGTTTGAATGATCTTATGTTGATATCCAGGCAATGTAAGAATTTTTTTTTCCTTAAAGCTTAATTACATGAGTTTTTTTAATTATCATTTGTTGTTTCAAATATATTACCCGAATTTATACATAACTAGATATATTACCCAAATTTATCCATAACTAGATCAGAACATAAGCAAATTGTTAGAGATATATATCTTAAAAGATGAGAAAGGAATCAATTCCAAGATGGGAGAAAAGTGAAGGTGATTTTTATTGATATGGGGCAAGTGGCACTAAAGATAAATAATTAAGTTAATAATTAAGATGGTTCTTTACACTAATCATTTGTGATCAGCAAAAATTAAAATTGGCAGCGCCACAACGTGTGCACTACGTGTAAAGGCCAGATACAATGCAGAAAGTGACTAGCTGCTTTAACTTTAGTCAGCTTAATAAACATTTAATTAATTGTATACAATCTTATTATGGGGAATCGGTTTGATGTTAATCGGCGTAATGTAAGGGAATCAATCAAATGGAGAGTACATGCATGAATAGGATTATTAATTAATTAATTAATCAGTTATATTGCTTTTGAGGTAATTGGGTGACGTTAACCGAAGATTTGTAAGTGCTTTAAGCGGATAGGGTTGCGGGTTTCCATTTGTTCTATACAAAGAATTACTCCGCCGCCTGCTTAGAACCAGTTAATTAGTACATTTGTACAGGAATAAGAATAATGTTACATTTTTTTAAATTTTTTATCCAAATGATATAATAAAATAAATTATAATAATTACCTTAATTAAAAGATAATGTATTGATGATATTATGATTATACATAAACTTATCACATCATTTAGACAATAAATTTGGATAAAATTTAGAGTCATATAGTATTACTCTTTAATACAATAAATACTTTATTATTATTATTTTTTAACTCTAAAATGAATTTGATTATGCATATCATTTTTTAATTCAAATGATGTGTTTTTTTTCCCCTTAATTACATCTCTTGACATTAAGTCAGATATATATTAGGATCTACCAATTTATTCTATTTAGCGTACGACTCGAAAATTTACTCTTTGACACTAGGTCAAATGTCTACCGAAACCTACTAATTTATTCTATTTAGCGTACAATTCAAAAATCTACTCTTAAAACAAGAGAAAATTGTTCATAATTAGTGAAAAAATTGTCACTTCTTTTGGGGCCTTTCGAGCATTAAATATCGCAAATGTTACAGCGCAAGTGGGGTTGACACCACTATCTTAACCCATCAAGCTTAATTATGTGATTTTCTTATATATATTTACTAATATATCCATGAAATTCTTCTTTTATATTATATAAAAGTAAAATTTTTTAGTTTTAAACCCAAATTATATATATGTTTGATCTTTTAATAAATTTCGAAATATTCTTAATTCATATATATTTTTTTATAAAAGGAAAAAAAATAATTATACACCTTTTAGTGAAGAGGTTTTAAATCCCAATCTTATTTTACGGGACATAAAAACTATTTTGTTATGCTTATGCACCTCTTAGACATAAGCAAATGATAGAAATATGAGTATAAGTAAATTATCCATCACCACTCCAAATATATATATATATATATATATGTATATGTATATATTTACTTTATTACATATATCACGAATATATTACATATCGTGTAGTTTTTCAGACACTTTTGACAAGATCTCTGAGACGTAATTTAGAATTGAAGAGCCTAGAAGCGGGAGAAATGACCCACATCATGTGGAAAAGTTGCCCTTAACTCAAAGACCCCAAATACAGAGCAAAGCATAGACATCTAGTCTAAATGGGCCAAACTCTTATGAGCTGGGTGCCATTGGCACCAACGACCATCTACCACAAATAAAATTATTATATATCCTAATATTTTAATGACATTGCCATGTGTATAACTTTTTATCTTCCCTACTTAATGTTAAGGTGAATGAGATTTGATTATGAGATTTGCATTATCATGATGTAAAAGAGATTTAAATCCAAAAATGACTTATACAATAAATTCGATACGACCTTATCAAATAAGAAGAAACTAATCTAAAAATAAACACTTTTTCTCAAGTCTTTTTTTGATAAACCAATTTTTTTATATTATACTGGCAAATTCAAACTGGGCTCCAAGCTCAGTTTGAGCCTTCATACGACCTAATATGATTTACACAACAGGTAAATAGAATACAAATAGTAATGCATTTGACCTTTCAAGCCCAAACTCCAAATAGACTGTAAATCGTGATGAATATGAGCTTTCAAACCTAAACTCGAAACTAGCGAAATTTCCTCTCTAGACATTTATGGTCACTAAACCTATATATATGTTTGATCTTTAAACCCAAATTATATATATTTTTGATCTTTTAATAAATTTTGAAATATTCTTAATTCGTATATATATTTTTTTATAAAAGGAAAAAAAAATAATTATACACCTTTTAGTGAAGAGGTTTTAAATCCCAATCGCATTTTACAAGACATAAAAACTCTTTTGTTATGCTTATGCACCCTTTAGACATAAGCAAATGATAGAAATACGGGTACAAGTAAATTATCAAACACCACTCCAAATATATGTATATATATTTATTTTATTACACATATCACACGTATATTACATATCGTATAGTTTGTCAGACACTCTTAATCAGAATCTTTGAGAGGTGATTCAAAACTAAAGCTCTCAAAAACGGAGAAAAGACCCACATCAAGTGGAAAAGTTACTTTGAACTCAAAAACCCTGAATGCAGATCGACGTATAAGCGTTTGGCTTAAATGAGCCCAATTCTTATGAGTTGGGTACCACTGGCACCAACAACCATCTACCAAAAATAAAATTATTAGATATCCTAATATTCCAATGATATTGCCATGTGTATGACTTTTTATCTTCCTTACTTAATGTAAAGGTAAATGAGATTTGATTATTAGATTTGCATTATCGTAAATGAGATTTAAATCCAAAAATGACTTGTACAATAAATTCGATACGGTCTTATCAAATAATAAGAAACTAAACTAAAAATAAACACTTTTTCTCAAGTCTTTTTCCGCTAAACCAATTTTTTTTATATGACACTCGCAAATTCAAACTGGGCTTCAAGCTCAGTTCAAGCTTTCATACAGCCCGATACGATTTGCACAACAAGTAAATAGAGTACAAATAGTAAGGCACTTGACCTTTCAAGCCCAAACTCCAAACAGACTATAGATCGTGATAAATTTTCTCTCTAGACATCCATGGTCACTTGCACAGTAATCATCAATTGTGCACGTAATTTTATTTTATTTTATTTTGAAATTGGATTTCATTAAAGCAAAGCAAATTAATATAGCTAGTACAGAAACAACTCATGTAATTAGTATTTAGATTTTTAACCTAGTATTTAATCCAGACAAATTTAAATAGATATAGACGCATTTGGTGTCATACTTGAACAACATTAATTGACTAATGTTGCACGTAAACAAATGTAAATATATGTAAAAAAATATACGCACTTTCATATAAGCATTAAACAACATGTACAATTTAAGATTGTGGATTCAACTCACAGATACCCCATCTAATTGTGGACAATTTCCCTTTTTGTATAGATTATCCTCTCCTATCTTTTGAGAGGAAAGCTTCAGAATGCATCACAAAATTTTATCGGCGACTGGTCCCGACAACAACCTTAGTAACCAACAAAGAAAAGGAAAAAAAAAAAAAAAAACATGTATAATTTTACGACAATATCAACAATAGCTTCTCTTGACCCTCCTCAAAACCAAGTCAATATTCACCAAAAAAATAAAAATAAACACCTTAATGAGTCATTGCCCCCACCACTGCATTTTAACCACAACTTGCTCTCTTATCAACCCTCCATATTGAAGAAGACTTCAAGTTCAGGTGGCAAAAAATACTCATTCTTCGGCGACTTCCTCTTCTTGCCAAACGAAAATGCTCTTCTCTTCTTCTTTGGCGACGAGGTTGCCAACGGCACCATCGACATTCGATAGTCCCTATGTGTTGGCGTTGAACACCCCTCTTGCATCATCCCTATCTCCTCCATCATCACAAGATACAACACAATCCAGTTCGAGGAGTTTAATGTTTTTTATGTCGACAAAAAGATACACCACAAGAAGTGCGTTGCGTCTTCAAGAACATGCTACAGTATCGGAAGCTAGTTTTTGTGTGGTTGTGATGGTGCTAGCTAAGCATTAGTGAGGTCTACATGTCGTCAGCTACTTGAGCTTCGATCTATATGGAGGGACATGCGTCAGTTTTAGGGTCAAGTTTAAGATGGTGCCAATGATAGTTCCAAACCAACCAACCCTAGATTAGTTGGAAAATGGTAGGAACAGATACATGTCATTAGTTTTTGGATAGTGGACAATAATTTTATTTGTTTAAGTGTTGGTCTTTTGCACGTGCATCGAAAATTTAAGGTTATGTTGATTGGAATTTGGACCTCATTAAAATGCATTGGATGTCGATCAGGCAGTCTATATTGTTTGGTCAGTGACAATCGTGCTTCTCTTTGGTTGAGTGACCAATTAAGGTTGAAATTATAAAGTTGTTTATTTGGAAAACTTTTAGAAAAATTGTTTTGACATGTACACTTAGTGGGTGAATTCTATAGTATGTTAACTTTGATCAGGTCTTGTCAGTCAATTTTCTTAGAACCTAACAACTTCTGTCCTACACCAATCAAATAAAGAGAACGTGGGTGATCTTGACACCGATAAGGTGCCGACCGAAAATATTCTGATGCTTAAGTCAGTAAACTAATCGTAATGAAAATGAATATAGTAATTGTGAAGCGTCGTCAGATTAAAGGGAGTGCGTCGAAAAAAGAAAAGGATGAAAGACTAACGGAGTCTTGACCGTCTTGACTTGAGGACTGAATGGAGTAGAAATACTAAGATATTGAGTGTCAGTGAGCAAAACTTCATATAATAGAACAGTGCAAGTGGATTGTGAATAGTACACAGGTAAGTTTCCAGAAAAAAGAGGTCGGTCACAATGGACATCATTAAGTACTAAGTCTTTCCTTAGCCAGAACTTTTCCTAGACATGTATTTCTACACCACTATATTAAATCTATCACAGAGGAACTCTAAATCTAGAGTATAAAAATGAGAACACAAGAGAAAAGAAAAAAAAACCTTGAATGGCTTGCAAGAGATGAGTAAGAGAGATGAGATGTCTCTTCTTATTGATGAAGTCTCTATTTATAGGTGGATGAGATGTCATGAGAATTTATTGCAGAGTAAATATCATGCTTAATGACCTGTTGGTTATAAAGTTTAATAACATGGTTAATGACACATCGGTTACAAGGTTTAATAGCATGGTTAATGATATGTCGGTTATAGAATTTAATATCATGGTTTATGACATGTTGATTACAGAGGTTAATGTCATGGTTTATGACATGTCGGTTACAGGGTTTAATATCTCTTCCGTTATAATTTATTTAAACCTCATGCATTAAGAGCAATAAATCAGTACTTAAAAAATTAGACTTATCTAAGTTGGATCAACCAAGTTTCTGGGCTATCTATTTGGACCATTAGCTTGAGCCAATCGATATGCTAGACTGATCTATCACAACAAGTTTTGCGTTTTTATTTTGGGCAAAAAAAAATTTTGACCACTGTAGTTTGTTCTCCACTGCTTCAGTCGATATAATCCATTGAAAGAGTGGAAGTTCTAATAACAGACTTGAAACTTGATTAGTCATCTAATGCCATAATTAGGTAGTCGAAGGTGACATTAAACTCTAAGTGCTACAATGTCTATCGATCTCATGACTCGACTGATTAACTAGGATACAAAATGTTGACAAATAAGCACTTAGTGTGGACGATAGTAATGACACTAATCATCATGATAGACATCACTTTAATTGACGAACACGTGTCCTAATAGTATTCCACATTCATTGTTTTTTGAATTGTTGAATTTAAGTAATCGAACAATATTTTTTGTAAAGCACTTTTTAATGTGTTTAGTTAGCTAAAAATCTATTTGTTGTTTGAACACTATAATTTGAATACGTTCGAATTTTGTGTTAATGTGAATAACTTTTGAAAATAGGTTCGGATCGAACGACTTTTGAAAATACGTTCGGGTCAAATGACTTTTGAAAATGCACGTCCGGACCGAATGACTTTCAAAAATGCTTTCAGAGCGAACAACTATTGAAAATGCACTCGGGTCAAACAACTTTTGAAAATGCATTCGAATTGAATGGCTTTTGCAAATATGTTCAAGTCAAACAATTTTTGAAAATGCATTCGAAGCAAACAGATTTTGCAAATGCGTTCGAAGTAAACGACTTTTGAAAATATGCTCGCCACGAACGACTTTTGAAAATGTGTTAGGAGCGAACGACTTTTGAGAATACGTTTAAGTCGAACAGCTTTTGAGAATGAGGTCGGGTTGAATTGCTTTTGAAAATATGTTCGGATAGAATAATTTTTGAAAATGCATTAATCACAAATGACACAGATCACTTTTCAATATTGATTTAAATGTGATAGAAGCAATACTCCTTTGAACCATCGATGAATATTTACGTGGTGGAGATTGAGTGCTGCATTGTTCTCTTTGTATCATAAGTTGATTGCCATGATGGATCCATTAAAAACTGTTGGTCGAGGCCAACATCTTATTTATTATGATGACAAGTACATGCATTCAAACAAAAATTAAGGTTGATCGTTGTTTGATGAACTTTTTTAGTAGATCTCATTGAAAATCTTGTTAGTAAAATCCAATGAGATAAAAATTGACAAGGAAAAAAAAAATCTACTTACAAAATGTTAATCCACCTACAAAGCTTAGAAATAATATCTCTTCAGATGAAGTGCGTTCCAATTGTTCGCTATCTCGCGACCATTTAAATCTTCTAGTTGGTAAGCACCATGTCCAATTACCTTGGCAATCCGATAAGGGTCTTCCCATGTTGCTCCCAATTTTTCTTCGTTTGGGATTCTTGTGTTTTGGAAGACTTTACATAGGACCCAATCATCTACTGTGAACGTTTGAATTCACACATGCTTGTTATAGCTTTTGGCAATCATTTGCCTGTAGGATGCCAAGCGATATTGTGCTCTTACTTTGAGTTCATCAATTATCCCTAATTCAAATTCTTAAGTCTAGGAATTCTCGAGCTTATCTACTTCTTTTCTGTCCGTTTGAAGCCTTACATTGATTAGTAGTACAATCTCAGTGCCATAGACAAGGGAGAAATGTGTTTGCCCTATTGAAACTCATGGAGTTGTTCAATAAGACCAAAGGACTTCTAGTAACTCGTCGAACCATTTACCCTTCATGCTTTCTAGCTTTTTTCTAGGCATTTGCATCAAGTTTTTGTTTGTTGATTTTGCTTGCCCATTCGATTGGGGGTGCATAAGTGTAGAGAAACTCAACTTGACATTTCATTTTTAACAATAGTTTTGGAATATATTCGAAATAAATTGTAAACCATTATTTTTTACAATTTTCTTTGGAACATTGAACCTGGAAATGATATATTTCCAAATGTAGTTCTTCACCTCTTGGTCTTTGATGCTGTTGTAGGCGTCTGCTTCAACCCACTTGGTAAAGTAATAAGTCATCACTAGCAAGTACCTTTTTCCTCCCATTTGCGAAGTGGAAAGAGGACCAACGATATCCATTATTTATTTCATGAATGGCCATGGAGCGATGATTGATGTTAATGGTTTCGGGTGCATGTTTAAGACTTGAGTAAACCTTTAACACTTGTCACATTTCAGTACTAGGTCAGCTGCATTGTAACGTCCCAAAATTTTGTTTCAATATGATTAGTGTTCTTTAATTGAAAATTAGTATGCAAAAGGTTGGATTAAATTGGAATTATATACATATTACGAGAGGTATTTTTAATTTAAGGAATTAAATATTTTGGAGGTAATTTCTAAGTGAAATTTAATTTAGAAATGAAATGAGGGAAATTGATTGGTGGAAAAATGTCATTGGAGAAGAAAAGCATGAGGGTAAGATGCATTCCATTAGATTTGGTCTTGACCAATGATATTAAACCAACAACAAGTCAAAAAGGTGAATGGAATTAGTTGTAATTGGACTAAAAGTTGGACTAGTTAAGTTAGTGGAATGATTAGTTAGTAATTCAACTAATCAAATGTTAACTTTTCTAACTAGAGACATGATGGGAAGTAAGGAAATTGTTGAGGGGCAAGAATGTCAATCTAGGGAACTTATATATAAAGTTGAATGAATGAGAACCCTTTTTTTTTTTTTTTTTTTCTCTCTTCTTGCCATCATCTTCCTCTTCATTTCTCTCTTAATTTTCTTTCAATTTATGCCTCAAACCCATCATCAAACCTAGTTTCTTGCATCATTCAAGGGTTCAAAGCATCACATTTCACTTAATTTTATGAAATTTTAAGGGTTGATTTCAAAGGAAAAGTGGAAAACCAAGGTTAGTATGGTGTGGGTAATTAGTTGAGTAATAAATAGGGACTAGTAAGGGTACAAATGCATTCATGATCATGTATAATTAGGAAATTTGGGATTTAATTGAATAGATTTGATTTTATGGATGACATATGCATTCTTTAAAATCTAAGTGAAGTAGTGGCAAAAGGAAATGAAGGAAAGGAAAAGGAGAAGGTTTAAGCATCAAGTGGAGGAGGGTATAAGCCATAAAAAGTGCTCAAAAGGTTGGTGTACACATGGTTTGAAAATTTAAATTTTTCTAGTGGGGTTTTAGTTTGCTTGAATTATTAGTATCCTAAGTATTGGTTAATTTGGTTTGATATTGATGCTTGAATGATGTTGGTAAGTTGTTGTGATGTGTGGAAGAAGGAAAATATGATGGATGGTGAAAAATAAGGGGTTAGCCAAAATTGGGTAATAGGGTAAAATGAGATTCTTTTGATAAATTATGTTATTTTTAATTGTTATTTGAATTAAATTTTAACGAATTATAAGTTGAAAGGTAAATTCGAAAAGAAATTAAAAAATTTAATGTTTTGACCGAATATATATGAGGTGAAGGGCATGATGTTTTTGATAAATTTTGATGAGATAATTGAGTGTAAAATTGTACTTTATGGTGCGTACGTATGATACTTCGATTTAATGCACAAAGTGTGTATTAAATGTAATTGGTGGCACACCTAACGAAACTGTAATTTAGAAACGAAAATTGCTAATATATAAAATGGTTGATAATAAATAAAATTTATAAAAGCCGTAGTAAACCTGGACATCGGTAGGTAAGGATTGGTAATTGACATGCAAATATGAAAATATTAATAGTATTACGTTGAGTTATTTATACGTCGATTGAAAATTTTGGATTTTGAGAGATACCGAGTGTCCGGTCTTTAAATTGGAAATGTATAAGAAATATGATCCGACGGATAGACACCAAGTGTCTAATACCTGGAAAACCCGTTTTTCATTCTAAGGTATTGAGTCAGTGTTTACGAATAGCGCTGAAAACTATTAAAATGGGTAATTGTGTAGTTATACTTGAAAATGACCTTTAAGAATTTTATATATGGGTTTACTAGTACATTGATTACTTTGTGATTTATTATGAAAATTTGAAAAATATGAAATCTTGTGTTACAATATGTCATTTTTGGAAATGGTGAATTTAAATTTTGTGTACACCCACTAAGTAAAATACTTAGCCCTTTGAATTTACCACGCTCAGGTTGTGGATTGGGTAGTGTAGATATAGACTGAAGAGGAGATATTTGTAGCACTTCCAGTGAATCACATCCATCCATATTTTGGATAGTTATGTTACTTGGTAATATATATATATATATATTAAAGTGCATGTACATGGAAGTATGTATATATATATATGTATATATGAAGTTTTGAAAGAGATAGTTATATCAATTTTAAAAAGGTTTTGTATTGATAAATAGATTTGTAACTAATTGTTATATAGATTTTTAATTTCATATTAATTTTTTATGGATATGATTTTCATTAAATGTATGGTATTTGTAAATGTTTGAGTAGTGGAGTTAATTTTGAGTCAGACGAGAGGTTCGAAATGGTAGTTGAGAAAATTGAGTTCTTTTAGAAGTGTTTTCTTCCCATTTGCAAGATTTTAAATTATTGGGCTTTCAGAAGAACAGCCAGAACTCTGTTGGATTTTATAAGAAAAAAAATAAATAAGTAAAATATTCGTTTAAGAAAAGAATGAAAGAGTAATGTAGCATACTTCGATTCGATTTTCATTCTAATAGGAGTCGAGTGGAGGGTGTTACATGCATCCTACTGCATGGTGGGTCAAAAGTATCCTGCTTTGAAGACTTGTAAAGCTAGACTTCATTCTCGATCCATGTAATTAGATGGATTGATACTTCGTCGAGCATTTCGACCTACGATTGATCTGGCTCGATTCCCTTAGAGCCTTGTTGTAATTGCTATAAGACCCCAGTTTTCCCCTTCAAAGTGTTCTAATAACATTCACGTGATACCCTCTGTTCACCTTAAATTTCCTTAACTCCTCATTTTGTAGGAGCTTGATTGTTTGGTGATAAGTTGAAGGTACTGCTTTCATCTCATGGATCAAAGATTGACCCAAGATAACATTGTAACCAACACCAGTATCAAGAACCCAAAATTTCGTATAAAGGTTCACCCTTTTAGCATATAATAGTAGTACAATTTCCCTTACGGTGCTTTTTTGCTCATCACTAAATCCAATTAGAATTGTCGATCGCCTATTAATATTTGACTTGTCAATCCGTATTTCTCTGAGTGTTGTTAGAAAAAGCACATTAGCTGAGCTTCCGTTGTCGATCAATATACACTTCATTAGAAAATTGGCTATGTAGAGACTTATAACCAAAATATCATGGTGTAAGTTAAGGATATTGGTGACCTCATTCCTTATAAAAGTCAGGGGATAGTCTTTTTGATTGGTAATTTGTGACGGTCGACTGATTGACTGCATAGCATCTCTCTTGTGTCTTTTTGCAGCGGAATGAGTTATCTCATTAATCTCTGACCCCCTAATTATTACATTGATAACCCTTTCTTGAATTGAGGGCACCGGTGGAGTAAGTTCCCTGTTATGACGTTGATCACAACCTTGTCGCATGCTTTTATTTACCCTGTCATTCAAAAATTCTTTTAGATGACCTTTCTTGAGAAGTTTGATTACCTCGAAGTGCAAAGAAATGCAATCTTCCATTTGGTGGCCATAATTGTTATGAAATTTACACCACTTGCTTTCGTCTTTAAAACTGGCTGATTTCTCAAATTTCTTCAGCATCTCATCATGTTTCCCATTCCCTTCATAATTGTAATAACATTTGTCTGGCTAATTGTAAGGTTATATCTTGAAAGTGGTCTTTAGTAACTATGAGGTCACTCGGGATGGTGGTTATCATATGGGTTTGCTCGGTCATTACGTCAGTTTTTGTTAACTTGAACATTATGTTTGATATTATTTTAGTCAAATTTTTTGGAGTCATTAGTCCATGGACAACCATTTTGTCGATCGGTCTTGCTACCCTTTTTAGAACTAGTTGCGATTAGCTTATAGTTCACTACGTCCTCCTCCCGCTTGATTTGAGCCTACGCCTTGACGAGCACATCTTCCATTGTCTTGGAATGGTACTTCGTCAATTCTTTGTAAAGGTTTGAATCAGGCAATAAACCCTTTTTGAAGGTTGAAACTGCGGTTGCAATATTACAATTAGTAATAGACACCTTCTCTCTATTGAAGCGGCCAACATAGTCTCGTAATCACTCTCTTGGTCTTTGAATAACTGTATAAAGATTGTCTGAGTGCTTTTGGAGCTTCCTACTGCTAGCATATTGCTCAGTAAAGGCATCTAATAGCTTTACAAATGAATCAATACTACCATTGGACAAGTTGATGAACCATTGAAGAGCCAGCCTTACCAAACTTGAGCTAAAGTCTTTGCCCATGACAACCTTCCTAAGGTCGTGAGAAATGACAATCGTTAACATTCGTTGCTTGTACTGAGCTATGTGGTCGTCAAGATCCATCGTCCTATCAAACATCTTTATCTTTGGCAAGGTGAACTTTTTTGACATCTCGACCATTGTGATTGAATCAGCGAATGGCGAATCAACAAAACTAGTCGAAATGCTCTTCTTGAATGGTACCAGGACTCCAGGTATGCAATTGATTAGTGCCACTAACTCTGTAAGTTTTCTTGTAACTTCATCAAACACTGGCTCTATAGCCTTACCACTCTTTTGGCCCTCTACACCGCGAATTGGCTCTCCAAATATTAGTTTAACACTGGGCTATTGGTTGACCAACGTTCTTCGCCTAACTTCAAGAGAACCTTCGAGGTGTCCATGATCGGCTCTAGCATCCATGTCTTCTTTAATCCTGGTGTTGCTTAGGTTTATCACTCGATGATCTAATTGTGATGGCAGTCCTCTCTGGAATTCAGGTGTTGATCTACTTGCAAATTGTGACGTCCTTCTTATATCACTTGTTAGTTGGGATCGTTTTGTTGACATTGCCTTTGGGAAGCACTGGTTAACTATTCGACCCAAAGCTGTAACCCTTCATTCTCGGTACGGATTGCTTGGTTCTCATTTTAAATTATCTTATTTTCCACTTGAAGTTTCTTCAGTTGTTCATCATAAGCTGTCATTTGCTCCATTAGGGTAGTAAGTTAAGCCTCAGTAGATTGGTCTCCTGACATTGCAATATGTGTAATTGTTAGCTGGTTTGATCTGTACTAGGCCAAATTGCCAAGTTCCCACAGACGGTGCCAAACTATAGTGGGTGAATTCTACAGTATGTTGACTTTAACCAGGTCTCGTCGGTCAACTTTCTTGGAACCTAACAATCTATGTCTTGCACAAATCAAATAAAAGAACGTAGGTGATCTTCACACTGGTGGAGTGTGGGTCGAAGACACTCCAACGCTCAAGTCAGTAAACTGATCGTAATGAAAATAAATAAAGTAATTGTAAAGCGTCCTTAGACTAAAGGGAGTTTGCCTAAAAAAGAAAAAAAAATGAAAGACTAACGGAGTCTTAACCATCTTGACCTGATGACTGAATGGAGTAGAAACACTGAGCTATTGAGTGTTAGTAGGCAAAACCCCATATAATAGAACAGTGCAAGTGGATTGTGAATAGTATACTAGGTAAGTTCCTAGGAAAGAGAAGTCAGTCACAATGGATACCGTTAAGTATCAAGTCTTTCCTTAGCCAAAACCTTTCCTAGACATACACTTCCACACCACTATACTGAATCTATCACAGAGGAACTCTAAATTTAGAGTAAAAAAATGAGAACATAAGAGAGAAGAAGAAGAAACCTCAAGTGGCTTGCAAGAGATGAGCAAGAGAGGTGAGATGTTTCTTCCTTTTGATGAAGCCTCTATTTATAGATGGAGGAGATGTCATAAGAACTTATTACAAAGTAAATGTCATGCTTAATGACCTATTGGTTACAAAGCTTAATAGCATAATTAATGACACGTCAGTTACATGATTTAATGACATGGTTAATGATATATTGGTTACAAGGTTTAATGTCATGATTAATGATATGTCGGTTATAGGGATTAATGTCATAGTTTATGACATGTCAATTTCAAAGTTTAATACCTCTTCCGTTATAATTTATTTAAACCTCATGCATTAAGAGCAATCAATCATCACTTAAAAAATTAGATCTTATTTGAGCTAGATCAACCAAGTTTCTAGGCTATCCACTTAGGTCATTAGCTTGGACCAATTGACATGCTGGGCTAATCTACACAACAAGCTTTAAGTTTTTATTTTAGGCCCAAATTTTTTACCACTACAGTACATAACATAAAGTACATGTTATGTTTTATATATATATATATATAGAGTATGTACCATATGTCACGATAACAGGATTGCTTTGAATTGTTGTTGAGTAACAAACTAACAATTCAACAAAAATATCATCAAAGTTCGCCTTGTCCATTTCAAGTAAATGAGAAAAGTTGGCCTAGTCCATATCAGTGCCACGACATTTTATTAGTTTTTTCAGACGTGTGAATCATTAAAGTCAAACATATTAGTTGATATATACAAAATCTTTTTGAATTTTTCTTTCACAATTATCAAATTGTTTGCATAGGAAACATTAGTAGAGGTTCAGTTTGTGTGAAACATTTCAAAACTTGAGATGAAAAAGGTAACCAAGGTGCTAGTACAAAAAATGTGCATATATTGATAGGTTTACAAAAAATCTTAATATATATTTTTTTCAAGATAAAATTGAATTTCACGTGCATGAGAATTTGCTAGAGTTTGGTTTATATACAGGTACTATATATGATTTATATAATAAATAAAAGCATTTGCTGAGTTAAAAAAGCTAGATAATATCTAAAGTTGGACCAAGAGATCCTATTGATTTGCAAATAACAAGCAGACCAGGGACCTAGCTGGGTTACACACAGAACCACTTCAAGAGAATCTATTTGGCCCATTAAAAATGAGGCCAGGATCGGCCCAACATTCAACAACATGTTCTATTTATCAGAAACAAAGTCGAACTACGATTTGCATTTCACATAACCTAAAAGGAAGTCTCAAGTTTCTGGAGAAAGAATCATGTACCATCACAACTAAATATGTAACATATTCTCTTCAATAGCTGTATTACATATTAGTGACCATTTTTGGGCTTGAATTAATTATGAATAATAAATATGAAACCCCAGTTGATTCTTCTACAAGTGTGGAAACAAAACCAAATATTATTTGATCTCCAATAATGAAAAAAAGAATAGATCCGTTTGGGAACCATTAAAGTAGCGTTTTAGCTATGTTAAAGAAAAGGGTGTGGTATTATCATATTTGATCGTCGGAGAACGGAATTATAAAATCTCAAATAGGAGCGTTTCAATCAAACGAAGAATTTTAGGTAAGATGCCAACTCGATTTTGTAAAACTAATTTAATCATTAAAATAATCTTTTTGACTCCATTTTTGTTTATAGACAAATGTAGATGTCGAGCCTGTCCATGTGAATTAATATGGGGACAAATGTTCAAGTTGTGGCTATGAATTTGCAAACACAATTAAAGTTGTAACCATTGCATAAAAGATATGTTCGGATCAAAGGCATCCCCATGTCGACACCTGTCACCTAGGTATTTATGAAAAATCTACCAGAAGTCTACAAAATTATTTTCACAAACTCTAGTACTAAAATACCAAATTCAAAATTTGTTGGATTGAAATTGAATACTTTAACAATATGTTTGGTACGTGAGATTTAGGATGAGATTGAAATTTATTTTTTCTTATTCTCTCACATCCCACGTTTAGAGCCAGTGATGAGAATGAATTTTTCATTCTCAAACCCCCCTCGATTTCCATTCAACTTAGGAAATGGAATCCCAAAATCACCCACGACTTTCCAAACTCTCAAGTTCATGAGATTTTTTTTTTTTTCATTCATTTCATCCTCTCTCTCTCTCTCTCTTCACAAAGTGACAAACTTCTTCTCTCCCTCATCTCCACCACCACCACCACAAACCACTTTTTGTCTCTCTCATTTTCTTTTTCATCTAGATGAATCAGCTCTACTTTTTTAATTTTTGAGTCAGGATTTGATTATGGTTTTGGGTACGACGAACCCAAAACGATCTAGTTTTGGGTTCGAATAAAACCGCTATTTTGAGTTTTTTTTTTTTTTTTAATGTTATGATATTTTGATGTTGTTGATGATGTTGTCATTATGAGAGATGGTGATGTTGATGAATTAGATGAATTATATTGATGAACTGTAGGTTGATGATGTTGAATTATGAGAAATGATGATATTGATGAACTATAGGATTTGATATTGATGAATTGTGGGAGATGGTGTTTGATTTTTTTAAAAGATTTTTTATAAAATTAATTTTATATAATAAAAAATTTAAATTAATTTTATTCTAATTTAATCCTAACCTACATCAAATATGATATAATATAATTTTTAACTAAATTTTAAATTCTATTAAATATGAGATGATAATTTTTTATTCAAATCTAATTTTTTCTATTTCAATCCAACTACGAGTGTCAAATATGGAGTTTAAAGGCTTTCATTGAGAGGCTTTACAATCCGAAAGATGATCCCAAAATTGATGCCCAAAAATTATGTCATGTGGTCAGTCCCATTGGGCCCATCGTTCTAAATATATCTATCACCATCAAATGGCTGCCACGTGTCTTTGACAACTATGATGCAGTCAAGGCGATCTTCTTTTAAGCACCACCCAACGGGACCCCACACATAAAGCGCCTTGTCATCAAAGTTGGCGGTGATCTCTATGCGGCCTGTTACGTGGGCAAATCAGAACCATCTGCGTGGCATTGTGATCCCGTCGGAAAGTCCATCTTGGAGTATTGACGTGTAGGTTTTTTCTTGCGGCGCCCACATTAAATTCTCGCCCGTTGTTCGGGTGGCCGCTCGAAGTCTTATAGCCGGACTAAATAAATGAAAAGATTCATATGAGGACACTAAAGTCTTCCACATGGTCGGTACGGATGATCACATGACTGTTCATAATAAGGTGTATAACAAATGTATCCGTATAAATTATGTGATGTGATCTTAAATATACGATATAATGGATATATCTATATGTGATAATATTAAAGTTAAGTCTATCAAAACTTATTGAAATTCATCAATACTTACATTAGTTAAAAATCAATCTTTATTATTTAAGAATAATAACTCACACTTTATTATTTCATCTCGTACATTGAATGGTCATATATCAACCATTTTTTCTAATAAAGAAAACTGAAGTCATACAATCAAATTGAATTATTTATACGTTTTATTCAATCTGAGAAACTCGATGACACACGATGATAATGTGATACTTTCGTCTCTCCATCGAAGTTCCTTACGAGGGAGGTGGTGATGAAAATGTGAAGTGAAGATGAGTGTAGCACCAGCTAGGTGGCAACGAGGGTAGTGTGACTCGAGGGCACTTGGTCCTGAGAGTGGTCTGCCAAGGGTACAAAGACAGGTCCGACCCACGTGATTTTGTTGGACACGTTTGACCACGTGGTTAACACTTGTGTGGCTCTGTTTGTCCGTTGCATTTCAGGCCTCTCTCGTATCCCGGGCTGTGCCAGGTCACCACTTCTATGTGGTTAGATTGTAGTTTCATTTTTTAATTATATTAATATGAATATGATGGGTTCAAATTTTTATTTTATTAGATAGCCAACCTTTGAACCTTGTACTAATCTAGTATGGTGTGATTACATGTGACATCACCGTCAAAATAGATTAAAAAATTTTCAAAGGAGACGTGGCGGGGTTTGGTGTCAGTGACATGATATCACCAAAACCATTGGCAATCACGATGTGGTGGGGATCATCAAGTTTTTTTCTTTGTTTTTCTTTGTAAAAATTTAATTCGATTTAAAATATATGTTTTGTTTTGAATTTTGATGAAGTTTCTAGTAGCCGTGGTGGTGTAAGAATTTGCCTAAAATAGCAAAACTAAAATAATTATAATAATAATAAAAAAAGAAAGTCGATGACGACGAGACCCAGAAAAGGAAGGTTATGGTAGGGGGCCACATACTGGAAAATTTCTTTGTTTTGAAGTACGGACTTGAACGAGAGTGGGGGTACAGTTTCAGGGTGGTACAGTCCCACGTACACATCTTTCAGGATTCTGACACGTGGCGACGGCCCAATTCTTTTTCATGCGCTGATTACGGAACAAACTTTTCTTAGTTTAGATTTTTATTTTAGCCACCTTCACGAGTCCGTTTGTGTTCCTATAGGACGAGATGATGGGTGGCTCTGTTGGGCCGCAAATGGGCCGGATTTTGATTGGCTCTTTCTGGGCTGGGCTCGTGACACCTCTTCCCTCTCTGAAGGTCACGTGGAGGCTCTCGTCTTTTGGATGAAATTGCTGAATCATGTTGTCCGTATATCTGTATCGCATAATATAATTGTTCATATAGACTACATTGTTATTAACGGTTCATCAAATGACATGATTATACCGTTTTATTGAAAACTTTTCTTATCCGATCGTATTATATAAATTTTTAATAAAAACACTTACGTAGATTGAATAAATAAATTTAAAAAATGATAGGAACCAAAATGAAGGGTGGGGGTTTGTCCCAAAAATAGAACAAAAATGAAAACATAACAATATAATGAAAACCCATACAAAATCACAAAAACACTATTTCCAAAAACTAAAAAGGTTCTCGAGAGGAAGCAAAGTGTACCAAAAAACGTCGTGACGTCTGTCTCAAACTCCCAACCCACCACCTACGTACACAAACAAATACACATAACATATAACGCATTAAACCTTATTCAAAAACAAAACAAAACAAAATAATAATAATAATAATAATAATAATAATAATAAACAAAACGCATTAGACCTCTCTCTCTCTCTTCTCTCTATATAAACCCTGCCACCACTACCACCTCCGTTACTTGTATAATCCAATTGATATATATTTCTTTCAAACTCATCAGCCTCTGCCACCTCTATCTATCTCTTTGAATCTTTATCATTACCACCACTATGCAATTTTTCATAGTCTCATCACCACTATCAACTTTGTTTGATGTTGTGTCATTCTCGTTGTTTGTAATTCTTCTTCTTCTTGTAATCAAATGGGGACATTTCAAACACAAACGTCTACCACCTGGTTCAATGGGCTGGCCTTATCTTGGCGAGACACTCAAACTCTACACAGAGAACCCGAATTCCTTCTTCTCCAATCGACAAAAACGGTACTAGACACAAACAAAACTCCATGTGGGTATGGCTAGATTCTTCCACTTGAATAGAAATCTTTATGTTTGTTTGTTTTTTTTTTTTTGGTTACAGGTATGGAGATATATTCAAAACACACATCCTAGGATGTCCATGCGTGATGATTTCGAGCCCTGAGGGTGCAAAAAATGTGCTAGTGAGCCAGGCTCATCTCTTCAAGCCAACATATCCTCCGAGCAAAGAGAAAATGATAGGACCGGAGGCTATATTCTTCCACCAAGGACCATACCATTCAAGGCTGAAAAAGCTGGTTCAAGCTTCATTTTTGCCGTCAGCAATCAGAGGCTCGGTTCCCGAGATTGAACAAATCGTGTTGAAGTTACTTCCTGAGTGGAAAGACACCTCCATTAACACTTTACAAGAAATGAAGAAGGTACATACTATATAATAATAATAGTCATGAACTATATTTGTTGTGTGTATTATATGTCTTTTTGTTGAACAATTTTTATCGGTTACAGCTGCGCTGACACAGTAAATTTTATTATTATTTTTTAAAATTTTGAACTCAGAAACGTTCGTTTTTGTTTCTGGTTTTTTTCACTTTCTAGTATGCTTTTGAGGTTGCAATGGCCTCCGCCTTCGGCCGCCAACAAGATTTGGAAATGGAAGAAATCAAACATTTGTATCACAGCTTGGAGAAAGGTTACAATTCGATGCCTTTAGATCTACCTGGAACTCCATTTCACAAAGCTATGAAGGTACTAATTTAACAGGAATCACGTTTTTATTAATCCTTATGTCTATTCAATAAAATGATATTATATGTTGTAGTTGCCTAGCGAGGCCTCAACTTCGTTTGTGAAGCGCTTGACCCCCGGTGCAGTAGAGCGCGAGTTATACACCCTAAATAAACAGGCCCATCTTAATTGTGCCGGTTTTCTCCTTATGTGCGTCATCTCTCACCTTTATGAGAGGTGTTCTTTCCAATATAGGAGTTATTTTTCAGACCGAATTTTATAATTAAATTTATTTGATCTCGATTATTCCCGGCACTTATACCAACTATAGAAAATAAAAAAAGATATTATATGTTATGACATAGTATTATAACGTTCATTGAAAACGTTTTTCTGATGTGGGTATGTCTGTTTCGTTAAAACTTATTTGAATACCTCGTAGAGATAAAACGGTATTGACTATTGACTATTTTGGTGTCTTAAAAGGCAAGGAAGCTGCTAAATGAGAAGTTGGGGAGATTCATAAAGAGGATAAGAGGAAGTGAGAAGCAAATTGGAGGATTATTGGGAGTGTTGTTGGGAGCCAAAGACCTGGAGCTAAATCAACTAAGTGATTCTCAAATTGCTGACAATATAATAGGAGTCATTTTTGCTGCTCATGACACAACTGCAAGTGCTTTGACTTGGGTTTTGAAGTACTTGCATGACAATGGAGATCTACTGGAAGCTGTTACAGTACAATTTCTTTCCCTTTTATCTCTCTCAATATATTTAAGATTTTTGTTCCTCAATCATTGATTCCAATAAAATAATATATATATATGAAATGTTTATTTTTATTTTATTTATTTATTTATTTTTGTTGGCAGAGAGAACAAGAAGGTATTCGAAGCAAAATCATTGAAACAAACCGGGGGCTTACGTGGGATGATACTAGGCACATGCCTTTGACAACAAGGGTACATTATCATTTGACCAATTTTTTTTTTTTTTTAATTGCTTTAATTCTGTTTTGTTGATTTGAATTAATCAAATTAAAACTCTTGATTACAATAATAATTGAGTGAATTTTTATTTTCGATGATCAGGTGATTCAAGAGACTCTAAGGACAGCGAGCATACTCTCTTTCACATTTAGAGAAGCTGTTGAAGACGTTGAGTTTGAAGGCTACTTGATTCCCAAAGGATGGAAAGTGCTTCCTCTCTTCAGAAGCATCCATCACCGTGCAGATTTCTTCCCTCAACCCGAAAAATTTGATCCCTCAAGATTCGAGGTAATTGTGTGCTAGCTAGCTCAACCGTATGGTACTACATCATAAAATTATACGATTATGCATCAGTATTGCATATTATATATAGTTTTTAAATTTTAATGTAGATGTTCACATTTGTTTTTTTTTTTTTTTCATCAGAATCTAAAATCTTAACCAATCTTATAATCATCATAGACATAAGTAATAATACAAAGTCATTTTCTATAAGAATATTCTTATATTATTTTGATATCTAATATCGAATCTCTATTGCATACAAATTTATACCATATTCTATATATTTTATATACATAAACAAAAATCTGTGTGTACGTTGGTATGTATGATCCCGTACTAGTGTCTTGCCTCTTGAGTCTTGACCTAGATTCGAGAAGTGGGTCATGGAGAACTGTATTTTATCTTGTTTTGGCAGAAATATAAGGTTATCAATGGCCAGACCATCTGGTGGGTAATGTCGTTTTCATTTGGGGTTATATGAGTCTTCCTCTATATTTGAATATTGAAAGTGTACATGTTTGTTGATGGATATCTTTCAAGTGTCAGAACATGTGAGCTGCTTTTGTAACCTAGTGTATAGTAATATTAGTACTGTAGTCAGTGTATATAAGCATTCTTCGGAAGTATATATACGTCAAATATTTTTTGATGATCACCTTAATAACCTAAAAAGATATAAGAAGAAGATCACATTACATCTATATACATATAGAATTTATTTAATTTGATTTTTTCTAATAATTTTTTCTATTTTTGTGTGTGGGATGGTGCATGCAGGTTCCACCAAGACCTAACACATATTTGCCATTTGGAAATGGAGTGCACTCGTGTCCTGGAAGTGATCTTGCCAAGCTTGAAATGCACATTCTCCTTCACCACCTCACCACTACTTATAGGTACTATCAAATCATTCACTAATTATCATCCTACGTCATCTTAAATTAAATATATGGATAATCTATATATAAAAATCGGATTTAAAACATCTGAATTTATAATTCAGACAGTAGTGTACCTTTTTATTGAACACGACAAATTAAAAAAAAAACAGTAGCATTGGTACCTTTAAAAAAAAAAAAAAAAACAGTAGCATTAGTCTGAGGAGAGAGACTAGTGTATCGGATAGCCCGCTGGATCACACACATAGTATGAATATATAGAGCTACAGAGAGATAGTGGTCCAGTTTGGTGTTCCTTAGGCTGAGGAAGTGGTCCTTTGTCTGATAGTCTCATATGGGTGGTCGGTACACGGTTCTTCCAAGGCGAGTCAGTACTGAATATATATAATTCATTTACAACACTCTTATTTACTTTCAATAACAATATATATATATATATATATATTTATGTGTATGTATGTTGTGACCTTTACACGTGGTTTGCATGCATGAGGATGACATACATAAGTACGTATTTTGGTATGTACATTGTATCTTTCTCTCACCACCTTCTCATCGCCATTGACTTCCTCCTTAACAAGTCAATTCGACAAACTTATTACAATTACTCATGATTTTATTGAATAAATAGATATACATATAATGTAACACAGATTTGTTTTACTAGAGAGTTTTTTTTTTTTTTCTAAGCTTAATTATATCTATTAGGATTACTATGATGAACATTATGATATCACATATCTCTACTTAAGGAAAAAATTGCCTTTAAAACCCTAAAAGAGCTTATCCGTAATTTGACCACTTACATAGAGTGGGTGGGTTGATAATTGACGACGTGTAGTGTGTTTTGAAGATAATCATTATATTATAACTGAAGATATCTTCGAAGGATATGCTGATAAATATATGCGTACATAAAAAAACAGAAGGACAACTGTTCTTGGACAACTGTTCTTTGTCAACATTCTTGCATAAGAAACGATACATATTTGGTGACACATCGTGCCTCAGCCATGATCAGACACAACACAAGAAGTAAAACACACAAACTTCCTTGTCTAATTCAGACATTGTCAGATAGCATTGATATATGCTTATCTATGTCCCTACCATCCATCAATTCAGACTCAATAAAAAAATCCAGTCTTCCTCTTGATGTCCTTCTTCTTCGTCTTCTTCCTCGTATCTCTAATCTCCAATCAAAGAACCGGGTATGCGTGATCTGACCAATGATGTTAGATCAATATCACACAATCATCAACAAAACGACGCCGCTTGCCAGCTGGGGCAGTCTTTATCAATGACATGTATCATTATATATAATCATGTCAGTTACAAAAACAAACTGACCAAAGACAAAACGTGACTATGTATCTTCTTGACAAACACATACAACATTTACACCACAGGTTTCTTCTGCACATTATGAGCCACATTGTTTTTGCAGTTACTTTTTGGACTCTATATCACATCAAGGATTGATATTAGTTATTCTCCATTCTTATCTATAGTTATCACATCAATTGTTATGATCATGCAAACCATTGGTTTGCACAATGTCAAATTTTTCCATTACATGACAAAGAAAAGATATTGTTATTTTTGAAAGCATACACATAGAGTTTAATCAAATGGGATTTCTATATGTATTAGCCACATAAAAAGATGTGTAGATGGATAGATATAGATAAAGAGTCAATGGTCAATAAGTTCGAAACAAACTTGAGAGCGTTCTTCAATCAATAATTTTTGTTCTCTTATTTGATAGAAATCTATACATGTATATATTTGAAAATCGTTTTTTTTTGTTTTTTTTTTGTTGTCTGTGATTGGTTTGATGATGATCAGGTGGCAAGTTCTTGGAGATGATCAAGATGGTATCCAATATGGTCCTTTCCCAGTTCCCAAGCAAGGCTTGCCAATCAAAGTATACCCCAGAAGCAAAAAGGAACTTATGTGATTATCATCATCAAATGAAAGCTCTTCTGGATTAATTCTTGACCACGACTGAAATTTAAAAAAACAAAAAAAAAAAAAAACAAAAGAGAGAAAAAAGAAAGAAAAGAAAAAGAACTATCTTCTGCTCATCAATTGGGGCCTACAGCAAGCCATTTGAAGGTTTTTTTTTTTTTTTCCCTGCTTTCTTGTTTTTGCCTTTATATATATTTTTTTCAAGTTCAATTTGTAACTAAATGTTCTGTGTAGAAAAATCGAAAAAAAAAAAAGTGCAGTTGCATTTGTGCTATTATGAAGTGAAAAAGCTAAGTTGGTGCAATTTTGAGAATCAAATGTGTGTGGTTTTGAATGTGGCAGTTGCTGTCGTGTGTTAAGATTTTTATTTTAAGTTGACAGGGTGTTTCTGTTTTTATGGTCTTGCAATGACTTCGGCTTATCGAGGTCTTTCTGGTTCTGAAATGAAGTTACCGCAACTGAGTTGTGCACACTAGTCCTCCACGTTAGGCTGTGTCTCAGCACATCTTTTGTAGCCTACGTGGAGCAGTTTTTGTTTTTTGAAATTACGTGGAGCAGTTTTTGTGTGCTAGAATTGGACTATTGGATTCTGTTTTGTAGTATCCATCCCGAAAAGAATATTTTAAAGGGTTTTGTCACTTTCGCATGACAAAAAGTAACGCATTGAAATTCACAAAGATAACGTATTCAAGTTCACGAATTAGATTTACGTTTACGTTGTATGGAAACTCTGTAAAATTAAGAAGCCATAGATTTAGTTTTAACCAATTTTCAAAATTCCCTAATCAGTAGTCAGTCAGCGACCTAACAAATAGTAAATACCTGGATTAACAGTTGATCTACAGTTAAGTCTATAAAAAATATAGAAAAAAAAATTATAAGTCAAAATATAATCATATAATCACAAAATATAATAAAATCTGTCTTATACAATCTCAAAAACAATTTAACACAACACTTATTGAGTTAATCGAGTACTCATCGAGTTCATCAAATATCTGTAAAGTAAACCTATATCATCAAATCTAGATTGGACAGAATATTCGTCGGGTTAAAAAAATTATCGATCCAACTCGGTGACTACTTGTCTTTGGTCAGTAAAATCCTCAATTTGGGGGTTCTTGGGTAGGCAGAATTCCGTCGACTGAGTTCTCACGAGTAGTTAAATCCTACCGATCGAGTTCTCACGAGTAGTTAAACCAATTCGTCGAGTTTTATAACAATGGTTTTTACATAAGGAGATGGAATAGAACCAAGCAGTTCTAGGAAGCTTTACTGAGTGAGATTCATGGATTGGAGATATTCCGAAGGGTGATGGAAAACATGGTCCAATATTTTCTTATCGGGATGTGCTTTCCTGCTAGCCTGAAATTTCCACCCAAAGGCATTGAACCAAGTATATCTACTCTAGATACATCCTCTTCACATCAAAACTTTAATTATGCATTTTTTGCAAGAATCACACCTTCCAGATTGTCATATCACAAGTAAGTCAGTCCAAGCAAGGAAACAATTCCAGACCGTATGAATATTCAACAGAGTGGTTTATTGTGATGTGAAGCTTATCGTGCAAATGGATTATCATACGCATATGCATACGCATACTACTTCAATTTTTTGTGATTGCAATTCCTCTTTATGGACCATTCTATTCTATATTCTAGTGGAGCTAGCCTGGTCACTGGCCACATTTATTCCAAGCTCCACCTAGACAAAACACGTTTTATTGATTTATACGAATATGATTTGATATGTAAAATGTTTAATATTGATACGATTATTTCACTATGGATTAGAATGGATACTCCTGAGGAGCTGCTCAAATACCCTTAAAGCCATCCAAATAAGATACGTAGTATTTTGTGACTGAGTTTCTTGACCATCCATAGATTGCAAAACGTACTATATTGACTCTAGTTTAGGTGGCTTTTGGGTCCATATGGGAATGGCAAAGAATTTCTACAGTCAATGTTACAGGGATAAGTATTCTTCAAGTTTGGTGAAGATAGTCGAGAATTAATCAAAATAAAGTGTAGTAGTTGAGAACCTAAAAAAGGAGTCCCTTATCCTACACAATAGAGCAATCATGGAGACTAATAAAAATCAAGTTAGCTTGAATTATTGAATTAGGCTTATTCTAGTCAAGAAGAAGGTTGAAGCAAAAGCTCCAGGTTTTATCATTTAGCACACAGGATTAAACTCAAACAAACTTGCAGACGACTCGGAAAGATATATAAATTTTCAATAGATTCTTTATGTTCCCTTACTAAATTGAACTCCTTCCAGGATATTGCCAAATCTAATTAAGTTGCATCTATCCTCTGTATATAGATAGCCAGAGCACGGCATATTATTCTTTCATACAATGCCCACAATAATGGCTAATTTGTGCCCTTGTATGCTGGTCAATGAGCTCACAGAAAGAAACCACCCAGGTTATAATTACTGTAACTACAGAATACTATAGTGGTGCTCACTTTAACAAGCATTTCAACAGAAGATCGATAGCATCTCCATAGCATGAGACACATGCAAAACAGTTATGATATATGTTCAAACAGATCCAAAAATGTCACCAGACTAATTAAGTAGCTAGCAGAACAACCTTTTAGAAGAGACTAGAGGTCCAGGGAAATCAATTGCATAAGCCAAAAATAAAAGTTGATGTAGATGGTATACGCATTGTAAAGTTTCTGAAGCTGACAACAATGAATGATGAGCAGATATTTCAATTTTGCAACTTGTTTATCATGATATGAAGTCAATTCTTTAATGGATTTGCAAATAAGGCATTTATAAACGTGTAAAACACAATTAGCATTGGTCAGACCTGCCTGTTCTTTCTTTCACACTTACTAAAATGACATGAAAAACAAGAAATGCAAGAAGAACTCAGAAATTTACGTGTCAAAACTTGATACAAAATAAGAAGCCAAAGAAGGACCAGTTACTCTCGTCTCTAAGTGCTAAAAAGGAGAAACACATGCAAAGGCATCACGAAAAAGTGATTTGGCTTGAATGCTCTCAGAAGAAACAACTCATGAGTATTTCGAAGAATTTGCCTGTGCATGAGCAAATGTAAGGTGCAAAACAAGGATAAGCTGGTATATATCACATCTAGATGAGTTGGCCATCATGTGAATCTTAGGTGGCTTCCATATTCTCCAGGTCTTTTCTCTTTCGAGAATGTTCAGTCCCACAGTGTCAGTCCGCAGACCTCATCAATCATTGGACGGTTGGGTTGCCATTCAATAATGTACAGGGCTGCAAAAGACATATTGGTTCATGCTCCAATACTATGGTTCAGGTAGATACTGAGCAGTGACACACAATATTTTAGTGCCAACAGCCTATGCTAGGTGTATTGTGGATCATGAAAAAGATATGGCTTCCATCATTTGGTGGAAATATTTGTTGATGCCGTCTGTTTTCTTATACTGTATGAAGAGGTCGATTAAAACAACAGAGTAAGGGTTTTGTAGCAGAAAAATTTCAAGTTTCCAGATAATAACACCATAATCCTGTATTTTGGAAGTGATTGTCAGCCTTAGTTGTAAACTTTCCATTGAAGCTCTGAGAAGTGACGACATGAGAATGGAAATGCAAAGAGGTCAAAAGCTTTGGATTAACCACTAGGCTCCACACATAATTTTATCATTTTAGTATTCTCAAGAACAATATATGACTGTATCTTAACAAATGAAAAATTATAGAGATTTGGAGAAATTAAAGCTAGAAATCTTCCATTGGCTAATAAAGATATTTTGAAAGCAAAGAGCATTGAACAATTTAAGCAAGAGATTGTACAAAGGCGAATAAAAATTAAAATGACATGATAAAGATTGCATTATAATCAAGTCTAGGTATGTCTAAATACCGATTGAGAAGTATCCAGAAAAACTAACACATTCATTACATTGCAGTAATTCATTGGTCCAAACTTCTATTATGATGCTCATAGCAATGACAAGTCCAGAATCCATTGATCATGAGAATGACAAATTACAGCAATGGGCTTACCAAGTAGGGACAAACAAAACAATTATTAATAATACAGCTTTAGAAGAAGGGAATCTTCTTTCAGGTGTATACACTGCCATACTGCATGCTCAACTATAACTTCCTTCAACAGTTTTTCATAACTAACTCATGATTTTGACACTAGCATCTGTAACAACTGCAATGTAATTGAATTGATCCCCCGTCAATATAAGGAGGTGTTATATGATGAATTCACCAAAACTTAATAATCTTAGGTCAATGGCAGACGTCTTGCACTTCAGCAGTATCACCTTCACCCTTCAAATATGCATTCATTGTATTTACATATCTTTTCTTGTATTGACTGAATTTTGAGCTTTTGTGATAGTTAAGTTCAAATTTTTGAATAGTTTATCGGGCAACCAAAATGTTTGAATCACAAAGTCTAGGGAACCTTATACCCATCACTCAATACTTTTCTTGACCTTGTACACATTTAAGAATGCTGTTAGCTCTGCCTCAAGCATCTTCCTCCCTTATGGCTGAACATTTTTAGTTTTCAATATTCACTTCAAGTTCTGTCTCTAAAGTGTTGTTTTCATAAGCACAACTAGGAATGAGCATGAGCATGGGCCCCAGCATAAACCCAGGAGCAAACACAGTGTCACATATTATTTTTAGCTAGCAGTTTTAATCTATTTCTAGTGGCCCACGACATTAAGGTCAGCTATAAGTATTCTATAGGGAAATCCTACTGTTTTCAACTTCACATTCTGTATTCAATAAATGTGGCAATTAACTAAGGCGCTATGATGTTATTTATCAAGTTATTACATAATCCCAATGGCAATGCAAAATCAGTTGCCCAATTGGAATACAACAGCTTGTAAATTGCAGGAAGGCATAATATAACTTGTATTTGATAAGGTAGTTATTTATTGTGAATAGGGACTAACAAACAACCAAATACAATAAAATTTCCAAGTATTTGACATATTGGGTCCAAAATTCAATGAAACCGGAGACAGGTACACATAGAGCTAAATCCATGAGGTTAGTTACTATCATAAGCTATTAACCAAACAATAGGAAGGACAATAATACGTTGGGAATAGTGGTACTACTGTATGCATCATCTATATAGTCTAACGAAGCAGTCTCATTAAGGTTTAATTGTAACTGATTCCTTGAAGGAAACATTCTTATTTTATGTTTATTTACCTGATCAATTAGTTCAGTTAGTTTTACTGCAAATACTGGTACTCACAGATTGTATGAAGAAAGCAATGCTGCTGTGCTTTTCTACATATCCGTCAGTAATAGCACTGGATAACAATTTTAAAGTCCTCTAAGCTGAGGCAGAAAAGAATGCAGCAAAGGAAACTACACGCTTCTCTTCACAATCTTCTAATCAGTCAACTAATTCTAGGCGTTCCTCCTAGTTAGCTGACAGAAATCAAAGGGCATTTTGATCTTCTTACCTTGTACTTAGGTTCTTTCTTCTAGAGAAGAGCCAAGAAATATTTGATTTTATTCGAAGTCTATTCTTGGGCAAGCCACACACCCCTCTATTAACGGGTCAAAATCCAATTTTGGTTGAAATGCAAACCCTAGAACAAGACACATAATCAAGGTGGCCACCATCAATGGCATACAAGAATCTTAAAACAGTGCAAAGCAGAGAATAGATTTATATTGCTTACGATCACTAAAAAATCAAGTGAATAGAAGTGTTGCAATTACAAATAGATTCATGTTGCTTATGGTCACTAAAAAATCAAGTGAATAGAAGTGTTGCAATTACCCAATCAATACATTCAAGACCCAACCAAACAATAGTGTTACAATGAACATAAATTTATTAACTAACACTTTCAATCGGTATGAAAATTAATAAAAGATAACTGATATTAGTAAAGGAAAGTGCGTTTGTATTATCCAACACTTCCTTTTCAAGCCCCAAAATCTAAATATTGGATCCAACAAATTCATTACACCGCATAATTAACAAATGCATACCTGTGAGCCACTAGTAAACAAAAGGAATGAACTTGTACTTAACTTTAGTTGCATACTCTGTATACCTTTCTCCAAAAGTCTCCACCATCAAAGCCTCCTCCAATTTGGCCTTCTGTTCATAATACAACAAACAAACCGCCACAAGAAACAACAAGCTCAGCGGTGCCCGGAGTGCAACACAATAAGTCACAAACACAAGCATTGTGGAAGCATATATCGGATGCCTCACCCACCTATATGGTCCAAACTGCACAACAGCAGTTGGCACCACCACCTTTTCTGAATACTTGGCAAAATACAATGTCGAATTATATTGCATCAACAATGTCACCACTATCAAAATCCAAACTCCAACATTGCTCCACCCACCAGGTATTCTATGTAGTTCTGGCCCTTCAAATGCAGCAAGCCAATGACCAACCATAACCCCAATACAAAACAAAACACGATGCCACTTTGGGGTACATATATCCCACTTGGGGTCGTGTTCACGAATGCAGTAATCACCATACAACCGCTTTCTTACACTAACATTGAAGAAAAAAAAGTAATGGTACACAAAAAACAACACAAAAGGCCAACCTTCAAGGTAACCATTGAAATGAGCAGGTGGCACTAATGTCAACCAAGTAAACACCGAACTAACAATAGCAAGTTGCTCAAATACACTAGCTTCACCAAGTAAATGCTTCCTAAAACAATACAAGCCATAAACAGCAAGACCTAGAGAAACAAACCAAGGCCAAAACAACCAAGTCCAGCTAAAATACATCCAAAAAAATGGGTTCAAAACCAACTTCACAGTCCATTTTGTTGCAGCAATTGCAACAGATAACACACCAGACCACTTGATGACATCAAAGGGAGTCAATCTAAAAAGGGCAGTTTTGAGGGAATCAAGGCTGAGACTTTTTAAGGGTTTTAGCAATAATCTGTCCTGAGAAGAATCATGACTCGTGGTGTCCGAATATGAGCAAGCTACAGGTGATAACAAATGGGGTCTCGCTCTTTTCTGATAAAAAACCGAACTTGATGGAGTTCTAATCGTGGGTTTGAGGTTTGGTCGATGGTTCTGCAAGTGTTTGTCGAAATGCCTAAGAGAGAATTTTTTTGGGCTGCTTTTGATAGCAAAACCGAAAGGGGTTGTTGTAGAGTGAAGGAGCACGGAAGTGGTGGCTTCCATGTTCAAGTGAGTAACTTTCAACAACTAAGTCTCGGGGATGTCAAACATCACTGGAGCAAAACAGACAGACAGCTTTGCTCAGTCGGACAAGACTCGAACAATTCTTCTTGTTTCAGTTCAGTAGTGAACTTGTCATCGAACCGAAACCACTTCCACGTACAATTGGTTTAGTTTAAAGATGGGCCTAACAATTTGCTTTTGGTCAGTGGGCCTAGCCCCTTTTTCAAGATTTTGAGAGTTAAATCTCAAAAATATAAAAGATATAATCTTTTTCGAGGGATTTAACTACTTTATTAGTTAGATAATTTTATCATCAATAGCAATATTTATATTAAATATAAAAGTGATTATTAAAAAATATCAAAAATTATTATTCATAAATAATTTTATCCGATTAGATAATTAAATTCTTTTCGAAAACAGTGTTACAAAAGGAGTATAATTATTATACAAATATCAGCTACAACAAAAATGGGTAGATGAGCTACCCCAAAAATTGAGGAGTATACCTCCACACTCTTAAAAATAAAAGGCTTTTGAAGCCGTTTACCAAAATAAAATGAATTTATATAACTTTCAAATATAAGATTCAAGCAAATTCACACGAAAAAAACATATAGAAAATGAAATTCATAAAAATACAAAATTTCACATTAAAGTAGCTAACTAATAATAATTAAGAAAAGTTGTGATCAACCCCAACCCTAATTAACAATCAAATGCAAAAGAGAGACAACTATCAAACGTGTATACTTTCAATCCTCACATAACCTTAATCCAACTTAGTTATTATTATTTTAATAAGAAAAGCTTAAACCAACCTTTAACACCCAATTAATCACTAATTAAACCAGCCATTAACATAATCAAGTGCAAGCAGAAGTCTTAAACATCAAATGCCTTGTTTGGCAAGCCAATAACACAACATAAAAAATAAACAAAACACATTCACATCAAAATATCAATCATCCAAACAGCACCCAGAGTACAAAAACAAAAATCAGATATATCACGTATTTGTAATTTGCTTGCTCCACTTCTCTTTCTATAAAAAATTTAAATTATGATTTTTTCAAAGGTCGGTCGTCCCTTATCGCGATCTTCTCGTCCCAAAGTAAGTTCATTTTCGTGTTCTGTTTCTGTTTTTTATTTTTTTGTGGTGATTTTTTGAAAACTCCTTTTTTTTTTGGGTTTTGGTGGGTAGAGTTTGTTGTATGGTGGAGTGAGATCGGCGGCGATAGTCGGCGGCGGCGGAGTGGGGGTGGAGGATGGGATTGGTGGAAGAGTAGGGTTTATCAGTGGGTATTTGGCCGCAATAGCAGCTCAGAATCGAAATGATTTGTATTTGTCAGATTTGAATCGTCATATTCTTGCAAACCCTAGAAGTCGACGGTTTTTCTCCAGTGAAGCGCCCAAGGAGAAAAAAAGTATGTTTTTTTTTATTCAGTTGTTGTTGTGTTGTTGTTATTGTAATGGAACAGTTTTGTTTTGTGTTTTGAAAGTGGGTTTGAGTGTAAAGATTGAAACTTTTTGTTTAATTTGGTGTTCTAGGGTTGAGCATTGTAGTATTGTGGTGGTTTGGAAGTAGTTTTATTGATTTCAAAAGCGAAATGTGGGAAGAAAGGTTTGTGTTTGTGGAAGCTAGAAAGGTGAATGATTGATTATCTATTTCGAACCAAATAGTTGATTGGATGTGATATTTTGATGTAGTATAGTAGGCAGTGTTGCATTGATTTTTTCTAAGTGGGAAATTTGCTTTCTTTTTACTGAATTTGAGATTCATGGACGCTGTGATTTAAGATGTTTTGAGTTTTGAAAGAAAGGGAAGTGTTTTTGATATGGCTAGTCGTGGTATTTTAACTTACAGCAGTAAGGTAGAAATGTTGGAAGTCATTAAGAAAAGATGTGTCATGTTTGTTCATGATGATCATTTTGAGTTGTAGTTTGAAGTCTTGATGTTTGGTTGTATGGGCTGTAAGCATTTTTTTTCCTCTTAATTTTCAGATTATGAGAATTTCTACCCAAAGGAAAAGAAGGAAATTCCAAAAGGGGACGAGCAGAAATCTGACTCCAAAGGTGATTACCACACAATTTTCATCTTTTTTATTGTTGGTCTGCTTTCACCATTTTATTGTTGAACTGGAAGTGATTGTCTTTAAGAGAACACTGATGATGTTCAAGTTACTAAAAAAGGGGTTGTTCAATATCCTTTTTAACTTCTAAGGATAGTAAAATTTCCTTTGGAATTTCATTTTCCTTGTTGCCAATGGCCGGCGTTTAGTTGTTACTTGAATGTATATCACCTCAGTAGCTGTTTGGGGCACAATATGTTGGCAGTTTGGATGTGTACCTAGAGCTTTATTTATTTATTTATTTTATCATTTTGTGATTTAGAAATCTTCGTTTTATTCCATCAATTTGTATAGTACTTGCTTCTTGAATTAATGTAGAATTTCTAGGAAGAGTTAGTACTTAGTAACCTCAATGTCTTTACTCGTTTTTGATATGGACAGACAATAAAACTGCAATCAAATTTTTTTTCTCACCTATATAACCATTTTTCATGCGTATGCTTTTACTAATGCTATCGTGTAGAACCATTTAAAGTCTGCTTACTTGGTTTGTTTCCGATCTCAGAAGATTCGAACACAGATGATCAAGGGAATTTTCAGGAAACTTTCATGAAGCAGTTTCAAAATTTAGTCACCCCTTTACTAGTGATTGCACTGTTCCTTTCTTCATTCTCTTTTGGTCCCCGCGAAGAACAACAGGTAGGCAATTTTAGAGAGTTTTGGTTGCATTCTGGATATTATTTTTAATTTTATGTATGTTAAGTGATTCTTGGGATCCTTTAAGCATCTAAGCTTCTTTATTATATGTTATTAAATTTGATAATTTGAAAGAAGTACAAAATGTTGCATCATGTTTTGAATCATTAAACGTGGGACGATAGGCCTGATTCTGGTATCTTTTTCTTTACATGTATCACTCAATAGTCAATACAAAGGTTTCCCTTTTTTCTGGCAATAATACTTTTTTATCTATTGAAACCTTTTTCTGTAGGTTGTTGTCCAACATAATATTTTAGTAGACACTGGATTCTGATAGTGCACAATATAAAAAGGATAGGAATTGTGTAGAGAGAGAGTAAGCATTTACTTATTAGCTGGTGTTGTGCTAGGTTTAGTTGAACACTTGTATGAGATGAGGATATTCAACAGCCTCCAGAGTCCCAGGGGTTCAGCTTGGTTGGTTTACTTATCTCATTATTTAACTAACTTTAGAACCAATCAATGAAATTTTTATTAGCGTAATAGTATGTTGTCACATGCCAAGTTTGTTTGTAAAGACATTTTGTGATCTAACTATATTTTCTTTTGCTTAATGTAATTATCTTGGCTCATATTTGTTTATTTGCATTGTTCTTTGGCATGACTATAGTGGGAATGGTTTTGTTGGTTGACATTTATGGGTGAAAGCTTAATTTTAGGCATCTGAACTTCTTATAACATCACCTTGATGAAATCTTTCCTCTAGTGGTATTTTTATATATTCAACCAATGAATGACACAATCGAGTAGGCTTTTTTCTGAACTTTTTCCATGTTCCGTTGTTCACAATGTTGAATATGCTGAATTCTCTATTTAAATTGAACATTGTGCTCATTTCCACTAAGTTGTGACTCTTTCTGTAAAATGATGACTTTCTGCTTATTTTCTTCACAGATTAGTTTCCAAGAGTTCAAGAACAAACTTCTGGAACCGGGCTTAGTGGACCACATAGTTGTTTCTAATAAATCAGTTGCAAAAGTGTATGTAAGGGGCTCACCACACAACCAAGTAAGTGAAGATGATTTCCAAGCACCCGTTAGTGGTACCCCTGCAAAAGGACGCGGTGGCCAGTATAAATACTACTTCAATATTGGCAGTGTTGAATCTTTTGAGGAGAAGTTGGAGGAAGCCCAAGAAGCATTGGGAATGGACCCTCATGATTATGTTCCTGTGACATACGTCTCTGAAATGGTTTGGTACCAAGAATTGATGAGATTTGCACCAACACTTTTGCTTCTAGGAACCCTAATGTACATGGGGCGGAGAATGCAAGGTGGATTGGGTGTTGGTGGTGGTGGAAGGGGTGGCCGTGGGATATTTAACATCGGAAAAGCCCATGTTACAAAAGTGGACAAAAATGCCAAGAATAAGGTTATCTTTCTGTATGAATATTTAAACAGAATTTAATCTTTCATTACCTACTGTAATTTAAGTTGTTTTTGAGGTATCACATTGGTAGAAATATATTCAAGAATTGTATTCCCCCTTTTATTAACTGTGAATTAGGTGATAACAGGTCTTTTTCAAAGATGTTGCTGGCTGTGATGAGGCAAAGCAAGAAATTATGGAGTTTGTGCACTTCCTTAAGAACCCAAAAAAGTATGAGGAACTTGGAGCAAAAATCCCAAAAGGAGCTCTCTTGGTAGGCCCTCCTGGTACAGGAAAAACCCTTCTGGCAAAAGCAACTGCAGGAGAGTCTGGTGTGCCATTTCTCTCCATATCTGGCTCAGATTTCATGGAGATGTTTGTTGGTGTTGGACCATCTAGGGTACGGAACTTGTTTCAAGAAGCAAGGCAGTGTGCTCCTAGTATAATCTTTATCGATGAGATTGACGCTATTGGTCGAGCAAGAGGCCGTGGAGGTTTATCGGGTGCGAATGATGAGCGTGAAAGTACCCTCAACCAGTTGCTAGTAGAAATGGATGGCTTTGGAACTACTTCTGGAGTTGTTGTGCTTGCTGGCACTAATAGGCCTGATATTCTAGACAAAGCTCTACTGAGGCCTGGTCGATTTGATCGCCAAATTAGCATTGATAAACCTGACATTAGAGGCCGTGATCAGATATTCCAAGTTTACTTAAAAAAGATAAAACTAGATCATGAACCATCATACTATTCTCAGAGGCTTGCGGCATTGACTCCTGGTTTTGCTGGAGCAGACATTGCAAATGTTTGTAATGAAGCTGCTTTGATTGCTGCAAGGGGTGAAAGCTCACAGGTCACAATGGAACATTTTGAGTCAGCTATTGATAGAGTCATTGGTGGTCTGGAAAAAAAGAACAAGGTAATCCTTCGAGGTTTATTGTAATATTGACTATATATATATATGGTTGTTAATTAATTTAAGCTCGTAGCTTTAACGATTTTTTTTTTTTTTGGCAATTAATTGAACTTGCTGCATGCTGTAGGATAGTTTTATTTTGTTTACTTGCCATTGAGTTGTCGCTGACATTTATCTTCTTAAAACAGGTAATAAGCAAGCTGGAACGCCGAACTGTTGCTTACCATGAATCAGGTCATGCTGTTGCTGGCTGGTTCTTGGAACATGCAGAACCCTTGCTAAAAGTGACAATTGTCCCTCGTGGTACAGCAGCACTTGGATTTGCACAGTATGTTCCTAATGAAAACCTTCTTCTCACAAAGGAGCAGCTTTTCGATATGACTTGCATGACCCTTGGTGGTCGAGCAGCCGAACAGGTAGTTACGTAAGCTTTAAGGATGAATGGCAAAAAATATTTGAAAGTAGTGATTAGTTTTGTCTCTTATTTAGCTTCACAATTTGCAGTAAATTTGTGATTAGTTTGTGGACAAAGTGGGCAAGTCCAATGCCTTTTGGCCTCTGTAACTTGACTTAAATTCATCTTTTTTTCCCTCAATGATGCAGGTTTTGTTGGGGAAAATCTCGACTGGAGCTCAAAATGATTTGGAGAAGGTGACAAAGATGACCTATGCCCAAGTCGCAGTGTACGGTTTTAGTGACAAGGTTGGTCTCCTCTCGTTCCCACAGAGGGAGGACCAATTTGAGATGTCAAAGCCTTACAGCAGCAAGACTGGGGCAATTATAGACAAAGAAGTGCGCGAATGGGTGGGCAAGGCATACGATCACACAGTCAAGCTTATAGAGGAACACAAAGAGCAAGTGGCTCAGATTGCTGAGCTACTACTTGAGAAGGAAGTTCTCCACCAAGACAATTTGCTACGAGTTTTGGGCGAACGACCCTTCAAATCCCTCGAAATCACAAACTATGACAGATTCAAGGAAGGTTTCCAAGAGGAAGAGAAGAGTTCCGAGGCCCCCGAGGGCCAAACCACAGATGAGGATGGATCTTCACCGCTCGAACCTCAGGTTGCCCCCGTATAAACTTCCTGGGGCATTCATGTGTTCATATACATCAGGTGAATTAACTTGTTTTCCGGCTGATGAAGGACAACACTGTATAATTGTTAATCAAAACTGTACAATTTGAATTTTTTTGACCAATAAAGTCATATAGTTGCCGCTTGGCTGCCCCGGCATTGCATTTTTGACGTTCATTTAGTCTTAATCTAGCTTTGTTCGAGAATGCTTGACCATTAAAATCTTCCTATAGGCCAAGTTGTCGAGACATCTTGTACGAGTTCTGTAGGTTTTAGGCTATAACGAAGTCACCTAATACGTAAAAAAATTCACCTAATGATCGACATGCTTACATCAACAGTAATACGTTTGCTTCCACTAATGGAAAGATTAAACGTTTGCTTCCACTAATGGAAAACATATGTTAATCGATAGTGACTTGAACCGTGTGAATCCAAACAAATAATTCAAAAAATTACGTTAACACGTATTGGAATTATTCCCCAATTACCAAGTCAATCAAGTAATGAAGAACAAAGTGCCGCACACGTTTGATACTTTAATCAAATTCAATAATGTGACATTGATTAGGTTTTTTCAGTTGATAGAATAGTGTTAGGGGTAGCTTGGGCTGTGGTTTGGTTAGATCATTAGCCATCCTTCTTAAAGTAGAGGGTTCGACACTCAAAAATCTTACATTATTACGGATATTTTTCCCTTACTTTTTGTGGGTTATTCTCCTGTTCTTTGTGAATTGGTTCCTCTCGTTCCCGGGGTTATCTTTAGGTCGCGCTATCACGTCTATCGTGTTGATCTCGATTGTTCTCTGAATTGATTTTATTAATTAATATATATATATATATAGAGAGAGAGAGAGAGAGTGTTAGTGGAGAAGGTATGTGATTTTTAAAAAAATAATAATAATAATTTGGGTATTCCACCTAGTTGGCTATGGGATGGAATCCATTTCGAAAAACAATTGAGTTCCTGGTCACTTCCAAAGTTATTTTATCCAAACAAGATTTGAAGGATTGATTTGGATCATAACAAAATTAATATTAAATTAGTTTTTAATTAAAATGCTCACATTGTGATTCGTATGCAATATAAAAAAGTACATTAATTTGATCATCGTCTAATATTCGGTTGATTCTTAATGTTTTAAATTTTAATGATTCTTACATGTCTAGAATTTATCCAAATCTTTTTTTTTTTTTTTCTCTCTCTCTTTTTGAAGAGAGAATTTATCCAAATCTAATGGAGGATTCTACAATTACATATATATATATATATGTATGTATATATATATATTCTATACAGTTTCTCCACTTATTGATTTCAATCAAAAGGTTTATAAAAATTAAGGAATTAAAAGGTCTAAAACTTAGAAATGTTGAACATAAAAATTATAGTGATTTTTCTCATAAATATTAAGTAATTATACAGATAAGTTTTAGCAGATAATTTAGTGACAAAATAGAAAGTTTTATATTAGTGGGATTTTATACCATAACATATCATTAGTTGGCTCGCTCTTAATAATTTTTGAGACTATTGTTTACCAAGCTGGTGTTGGAATTTGATTTATTCTAAGAGTCCTGTGTTCAAATTCCCCTACATGCATCTTTGTTTCTAATTTGTTATGTAATTTACATGTATTTGCATCCATATATGGGTTTGGTCTACATGCTAAGTCCATCAATCTAACTTGTGTTTGCATTTATATATGAGTTTGGTCTATTTGCCAAGTACATCGGTAATATGTAAAATAGTGTGTTAGAAAGCCTTATATTATTAATTGTCAAACTTATTGATTAACACGCACGGTTATTTTTTAAAACCTTAATATTATTAATTCAATCTTTACCTCTTAATTTAAGTTTTTATATCATTAGTTGTCAAATCTGTCAATTTGACCCATAAAATATTTTTTTCTTCATATCATTAGTTTGATCATTATCTAGCAATTTAAACTTACATTAACTAGTTGATAACAAAAATAAGATTGTCCAATAACGTACTCTTCTTACCGTGTGTCTCCTCTCTAAAATTTAGACTTAATAATTTTACCTTAAATGAATTGTAATAGTCTTACTTAATCCTAATTAAGCCAACGGTTTATTGAACCTGTTAAGACCGATCACAAAATAAAATTGCAGTGAATTGAAATTTCCTGATTGGACCTCGTAGGTCCTCCCGTGTCTAGATGTTATTTATTAGGCGAGAAGTCAAAAATATAAGGCCAGTCAGATAAAGATGTTTTCAATAATTCTAATAGTAGTCTTAAAGAAAGGTGACCGGACTTTATATTATATGAACTTCCTGTCTCTCTCCATTGCATAATTTCAAAGACTCCTCTATAAATACTCATTCATCACCTCCCTCTTCTCCATCTCAGCCTATCATTTCCTCTCTCTCTCTCTAGCTTGTACAAATTAACCTCAATTTTTTCCTGTTTAATTTCATAACATTTAGGTGTTAATCAATATTTTTCTAAGGTTGGTAATCACTCAGTATCATTCACACTCATGTTTTGTTAGTTTTTATTGTCACAAGTCATTTCTCTAGTGTGGACATCCATCCTGATGATAATTAAATTACAGATGTCCGTACTGGAGAATGAGTCTAGTTTAATTTCTCACCACTTTAAATAAAGTTTTGTTCTGCTTTACATTTTCCAGGTTTTTAGAACAAAAATGGAATATGAAAATCAGTACCAGGAAGCTCCAGAAACCATATATGAATGTCTGCTATTTGGTAAGACTTTGCTTATAACCATAACCAGAAGTGATCGTGATGTATATGTAGTTTCTTATAAAATGGAAGTGGAAATGAATGTATATATTTATTACTTTTCAGATGTGGATGACACCCTTTATTCACACAGTTCTGGTTTGTCCAAACAATGCACCAAGAACATTCAAGGTACTAATCATACTTGCTCTCTTCATATCTCTGTTGTTTCTTCTTCTTCTTTTTGTTGAATTTGTGTGGATTTGTTTTGTGTAGAATATATGGTTGAAAAGCTTGGCATAGAAGGAAGTAAAGCTTGTGAATTAAACAAGGTTCTGTATAGAAATTATGGGACATCAATGGCTGGTCTCAAGGTACAAAACTATGATAATTCAGTTATTTTGTTGATATATATGTATACATACACACGCATACACACACTTGTAGAAGGATACTGAAAGTTGCATGGTCTGATGTGAATTTTGTTGTTTCAATTATCTGGATGTTGCAGGCTATTGGCTATGACTTTGTCAATGATGACTACCACAGGTACACAAACTATTTTAGAAAGCACTTCTGATGCTTTTCTAAAATTACGTTTATGATCTATTTTACTTGAATACAGATTAGGTATGCAGCAGAAGTGCTTTTGGGTGTTTTCAAAAGTGCCTTTGGAATCCCAAAAGCACTACCAAAACTTATCATAGGTATGTACTATGGTCTTACATATTTCCTGTTTAAATTTGCAGTTATGTTCATGGGAGACTGCCCTATGAGAACCTGAAACCTGACCCTGTCCTCAGGAATCTCTTACTGAGCCTGCCGATTCGTAAAGTTGTAAGTTCCTTTTCCTCTCATTGAGTTCCACGGACAATCAAATGTTTTTCAGCTTGAAAACCCTCCTTTTATGACCATCATTAGTTGAATTTTTATGGATCAGATTTTCTCCAATGCTGACAAGGTCCATGTGGCTAAAGTCCTTAAGAAGCTTGGATTGGAGGATTGCTTTGAAGGGATTATCAACTTCGAGTCTCTAAATCCTGAAAAAACTAGCAATGTGTTGTCTAAAGGCTCAGGCACTGAAATCCTTGATACCACCAATGGTTCTTCTCAGTCAAATGCTGCAAGTTCGCTACTTCCAAAGACTCCAATTCTTTGCAAACCATTTGATGAAGCCTTTGAACAAGCCTTCAAATTAGCCAACATCAACCCTCGAAAAACAGTAAGACAATCAACCTTTCCAGTTCAAAAAGTTTATGTTTCATTAACCAAATATTCATGAATTTCTTGAATTCTCAGCTCTTCTTTGATGATAGCGTCCGCAACATTCAAACAGGAAAAAACATGGGCCTGCACACTGTATTGGTAAGTGTTGAATATTGCCAATTCTCAGGTTATAACATGGCTTCCCCACTATTTCTTAAGTATTGCTCATATGATATTTGTAACAGGTGGGCAGTTCTCATAGAACAAATGGAGCCGATTACGCCCTGGAGAGCATTCACAACATAAAAGAAGCATTGCCAGAGCTTTGGGCTGCTGATGAAAGGTCTAAAAGCATCAACTACTCAGAAAAGGTTGCAATTGAGACTTCAGTCACAGCTTAGCCTTGCATCATACATAAATGTCTCTACCACTTATTTTTCTAGTGTATTTTGCATGTTGTCTCTCCATATGAGCATCAAATAAATGTAATCTCTACTGATCAAAAAAAGGTCTTCTTTTTTTTGTGAGAAGCTTGTGATTGTACATTTGTACTTATCTATCAAAAAATGTACTTCGCATAAGCTTTCTTCTGGTAACGTGACTTCAAATTTTACTTATCAAAAAATGGTGGTTACGTGATTGTAATCTAGAGACAACTGTGTGAGCATCAAATAAATGGAGGCAACCACCACCACCACAACAATTTAACAGAGGACAGAATGGAATTATTTTAATTCTTTGACATGTCTATTATATATACACAATCTAATGCTGGAGTTAACACGGGGTGTCTCTGGGAAATAATTGGACATCAGATCTGGAAACTTGACCCCACAGTTGTACGAACCATAACTGGTGTTAAATGCACGGTGTTAAATGCATGCAAAGTTTGCTAGATTGATCCAAGAAATTCAGAGGTTCAATAATACCAACTTGTCAAAAAAAGCGGTATGTGTCAGTGGCTCAAAAATTCAGTCGGGAGAAAAACTTTAAATGCATCCAAATAAAAGCTTTTCTTACTAGTCCTGCCTTGTCCCCACAACCAAAGCAAACCTTCAATGCATTTATTAGACGTAAGGAATCTCATCGTTAAATTCTTACAATATGACATGAAAAACACATTCAACTAATTATTTATATGACATTACATGTTATTATTAAATACGTACGTTATTTATATTCAATACACTAAAACGTTTCTTTTTACTTACAGAACTCAAATCGCTTATTACATGGATACATTTAATGTTACCTTGTATTTCTAAACTTCACCGACTGGTTGATCTTGGTAAAAGTTTGGTGAGCTTTCCATTGGAAATTCTCTTTTTCTCTAGCAAAACTGGTAGGTCATTTGAACTCAAAATTCAATCAACGCAAGTGGGTTTTGACTGAAGTATGTAACAACGATTAAAATCCTCCATGACTTTTTTATTAAGTATTTGATTTGTGGTACAAGTGAAAAAGTTCTAAAAGCCTCTCACGTTACATTCCATGATTAAGATTTGACCACGTATATAATCAACTCATATATGAAATTTCATCCATCAGTGTTACTAACAAATTCAAATATTTTTCAATTGGGAAACTATCCAATCCGTGTGAAATGTCTCTCCTTTTAATATAATGTATACTCAGTATCTCATTTTATAAGGTGCAAATCTGGTTTCAGGATATGTAACAACCAAGTAAGCAGTATAAAAACAAAGCATAAATATCTGATCATATCACCTCCACACACACACAAGCACATATATATATACCACTTTTTTTTGGGACATATATACACTACTATATTTTGAATCAGAAAAACCTTAACAGTCTGTCTCTAAGACAAATATAAACAATAATCAATTGTACACTGAAATTATCTAAAATTTGAGACTTTTAAATGCAAAAAAAATGTGGGTCACATTTGTGAAAAACTGAAGCAGTCTAATACCTCAGTGGTGATCAGATTGAAAACCGACTTTGAAAATGTAATCAATAACCAACCGCGTGTGACAGTGACGTTGATGAAAAGGACACTCGTAGGAAACTTAACCAGACCACGTCGTGTAAAAAATCCACGAATGTGAAAAATTGCCATGTGTGGGCTCCTACTTTTGAGGTAACTTCTCCTTCGCTTTTGTAATAAAGAGACGGCAAACTGGCACTTGAAGAGTCTCTGTCAGACTCCTCTTTAACTCTTTGAAAGGACCCCATGTCTTGACACTACAAAATCTCTATCCTTTCACTATCACTTTGATTTCAAAACATTTTGCTCCTTTTTGGATCTGGGTTGTCTGGTAATCTTCTGTTCCTTGTAATGCTATCATCAAAATCTGTTCTTTTATCTTCTAGTTTTTCTTTTTTGTTTCATATTAGTCACATTTGTTTGAAATATGTTATCTTTTTAGAAATGGGGTGGTTTTGTTTGGTTATATAGTTTATTACTTATAAATCTGATCTGGGTGTGTTTTTTTCTTTTGTCTAAAGTTTGATGCTTTATGGTTTTTAAGATTTGATTAAAGTGATAAATTTATTCAGGTTTTAGTTTCCAATTTATTGATGCTTGCTTAGGATTTTATGGTTCCATGTTCCAAGTGTTGATTTTGTACACATATTGTGCCTTTTTTATGTTTCATATATCTATCCATTTTATTTGGTTTCATGTAAATGAATTGTGAAAATTTTTTACTTCCTGTTGAATTTGTCTGTTCCCTGTTCAAAATGCTTGGATTATATGTGTAGCATTTGTGCTGTAAGAATATGAGAATTTTGTGAATCAAGATTTTTTTTTTTTTAATCTTAATTGGATTTATAATTAAGAATCCATGACATTTATGCTTCTAATTATGCTTATGTTCTTCAATTTTGATGTTTAAAGCCAATTGGATCGAAATGGAGTACAAGGATGAGAACAACCAGGCTTCGAATAAAAAATACGATTGTCTCCTATTTGGTAAGTTTTGTTTGTTCTTGAAAATTTCCTATTTATGGTTTAAATTATGTGGTTATTGAAAGTTTTAACATACCCTTTTTACTATGTTTAATTTCTAGATCTAGATGACACCCTTTATCCTTTGAGTTCCGGTTTGTCTGTAGAAGTCACCAAGAACATTCAAGGTAACTGTATTTAGACAATTCGTTATGCTATTCCTCTGCAAATTATTGTCACTGATTTTGTAAGTTTTTTTATATATGGATAGAATATATGCTCAAAAAGCTTGGCATAGAGGAGACTAAAGTCCCCGAATTGTGTTTCTCATTGTACAAATACTATGGAACAACAATGGCTGGTCTTCAAGTATGATTCTAGACTTCAAGTGTTCTTTTTTCGTCCAAACTATATGTGTCAATTTTTACACTTCAACATGTTGAGAATTTACTTGTGATCATGGTGGATTTTGGTGGGGTTTTTTATTTTTTTATTTTGTGTTTTAGGCAATAGGCTATAATTTCGACCATGATGACTTCCACAGGTACTCATTTTTTCCTATTTGTATCTGTTTGTATAGTTGATACAAAGCATCCGCAGTCTTACTCTTTTTCGTGTCTTACAGTCTTGTTCATGGAAGATTGCCTTACAATATGCTTAAACCTGATCCTCTTCTAAGGAGTCTTTTACTTAGGCTGCCCATTCGAAAAGTTGTAAGTATATTCCTTCCCTAGTCATAGACACATGTATGTCTTCTCTTCACTTTTTTTACTTGATAGTACTTTGTTGTCTCCAGATTTTCACCAATGCAGATCAAACTCATGCAGCCAGAGTGCTTAGTTGGCTTGGTTTGGAGGACTGCTTTGAAAGGATAATATGCTTTGAAACGTTGAATTCGACCAACAAAGCCAGTGATTCTGTTGGTGAGAATTTTTCAGAAGCAGAAGAGTTTAAATTGAATAACATTTCAAGTACTCAGATATTTGACATCTATGGTTATTGTTCTCATCCCAATCCCAATCTGGAACTTCCAAAGACACCGATTGTCTGCAAACCATTTGAAGAAGCATTCGAACAAGTGTTCAAGATTGCCAACATCAACCCGCAGAAAACAGTAGGACAATCACCTTTCTTTGCAGGACCTAGGTTCACTTTGGTTCTAAGCTTTATTGCCATTCATTCAGTATCCACTACTAACACAAATATTATATTTTGTGATGGCAGTTCTTCTTCGATGACAGTGTTCGTAATTTGCAGACTGGTAAACGGATGGGCCTGCAAACTGTATTGGTAAGCTTCTGATATTAAACCATGAATAAATGTTCTGCTTTGACGATGTTCTTCTCATATATTTGTAACTGATTTGGTGGTATAGGTGGGCACTTCTCACCGAGTTGAAGGTGCGGACTATGCTCTAGAGAGCATCCACAATATCAGGGAAGCATTGCCAGAGCTTTGGGAATCTTCTGACAAGTCTGAAAGCGTCAGACATTCCAGAAAAGTATCAATTGAAACATCTGTGATAGCTTAGTTTTTAGTTTAGTTTTCAGTTATCTAAGTGAAGAAAGTTTGTATCATCTTGTAGGCATAATTGCCATCCTCTTTTGTATAATTGTATCACATCCCATCTGTGTGGTGCAGGATAACCATAAAATTAGCAATAAAATTTTATCTCATATGAACTGTGCTTTCTATCTGTTTGGAGCAGCCGGATACTACTTGATGTTAACACAAATGTGAAAGAAAATAACTCATATTATCTGTAAAAGAATTCATATATACACAAATATGATTAAACATATTCATGTTTTAATACTATATCTTAAACCGCCAATGCCCATAACAATGTTATTAGGTTCACGCGAACAAAAGAAGTCTGAACCTTTTGGCAACGATTCTTAATCATCAAAAATGTTTTAGCTCAATGGGATGATGAAATACTAGAAGAACATGATCATCCTTGAAGGGAGTACTTCTTCCCAGTGAAAGCTTGGAACTTTGGTTTTTCTGCCGGGGTTGGTTCTTGACTGGTGCTCTTTGAAGCAACCTACATGAAAAGCCAATTCAATGGGTCAGTTTGCGATTATGATATTTATGAAAACAATATTTTCAAGTAGAGCAAAGACATACTTTTGGAGTTTCATTTGAGGGAGGCTGCTTCGCATTTGAGCCAAACACAAGTTTTCCAGATTGCTGACACGATGAAGTACTTGATGACTTGGAGCCATTGGTTCCATTGTTGGCATTTGGTTGGTGTGAATTAAGCTCGGCAGATGGAGCTGGTTCAGCCAGTTGTGTTGAAGGTTTGCCGTCCAAGCGTCTACCTGAACCAGTAAATGGGCTGAACTTTGGAATCTTTTCGGCTGGCTCTTGTTCTAGAACTGAAAGATTGGAAATATGGTAATGTATTTTAAAGATTAATTTCTAAAGACACATATTTAAATTCTTTAGTTTAAAATTCAGATATCAAAATCAACATTTACCTTCAGGTGGTCTCTTGTTTGACCGAGAAGATGTAGGTTTTTCTGGTTCTTTATAATCAAGAGGAGGAGCAAAGTCCACCTCACAGTCTGTTTCAATGATACTGATAGCAGAGGAGGGCTTTGTTTCAACTATATCAATGTAATATTTCTTATTGTTATAAGGAACCATGATTGTATCACCAGTAGTTAAGCAAGAGTAGCTCCTCAATGAAGTCTCTAAGCTGCAAGCAAACATGAAGTGAAAAAAATATTCCGGAAAATAAAATCATTCATAGAAGAAAAAAAAAAGATGATGCCAAGGTGAGACAAACATGGCTTTGGGATTGGAGATATCTAAGAAGTCAGTGGTGTGCGGCTGCAACTTAACGTATGATCCCTTTGCTAGGCTAGCATTTTTCACTTTCACAAGGTCTCCCTCTTGTAGGAGCATGTTTTGCATCATCTAAAAGTGTGAAACAAATTAAAAAGAGGCTAAAATATTAGCAAGGCCTGACAAGTGACTTATGATTCAAATATACCATCATCAACAAAGAGACCAGCATATTTGTAATACAAAACACATACCCAGTATGGCAAGTATATGAGGCCCTCATCTGCAATAAACTCCAGGACCCCACAATGGGTGACTCGCTCAGCAGAAGTGTTGCTCAGTTCAAATAACATGGGATACTCGATATGCAAAGATGCTGAAGAACAAACGATTTTATAGCATCAGGAAAAATCTGTGTAAATGCACCTACCAGAACACATTGAATGAAGATAAGGTGAAAAGGAGACTTCTCAACTTACCCAGGCGATCAAGAGCAGAGGGAGGCATAACAACTGAAAGCAACAAGAAACTCATGATCATTTGACTGAAAAGGCTTAAAAAATGAAAAATAAAGCCTTAAAAAAGTTGGACCAAAACAATGTGGAAGTTGGGGCAGAGGATAAACATACTTTTATCACCATTTTCCAGATGTGGCTGCAAAGAAACAAAGAAATTAGAATTCATTGAGAATTGAATATTGATGGAACATTTAAGGAGCAACCAAAATATTAAGATCAAATCAAAAGGGTGCTATTATCGCTTAAATATTACAAACAACTAGTCAACACCTCCAGTTGCAAATGAGTAAATATACATATAACACACAGATTATCCATGCACACAAAATCACTCGTAGCTGCACATCCAATTTAGGAGTTAATTCAAAGTGCCATGAACAAAAGTTTTAATGAATGGAATATAATGTAACTTCCATTTTCCATGGAAAGTACTCTAACCTTATCAATGAAAGAGACAGGGTAACATCGATAATGTTGTTCAAATGTTGAACTGCGATTGTAGTCATAAGCCTGAAATCACTAGGAGTTGTATTAGATGAGTGATACATAAACCACAATGAAAAGAAAAAATAAGCTAAAAGCCAACAAAATTGAATCAGAAGCTACATATAAACTATACAACATATAGTAATTATTAATGAGCATACACTAATTAGCAAGATCATCAAATAGATCCACCAACTGTATGTAGCTGATACAGAGGTAGCCAATACATAACACATAATCACTAAAACACATTGTCAAAATGTGATCAAACAAAGAATCAAAACGCTATAATCTGAGCTTCGCATCCATGCTAAACAATCACATTGATCAAGATCATAATCAACAGAAACCAAACCACATGTTAACAAGCCAATTTCAATTTCAATCCTCACAACTCCAAAATCAGCAAAACAAAAACCATGAGAAATACAACAGACAAATCATTAACATACCATGATTGCAGACAGGAAAAAGCTCACACCCCACAAAAATCGCCAAAAATCTGTACAAAATTCACAAACCAATAAACAAGTAAGCAAATTAGTTCACAAAAACAAACACAATTATTCATCTAAAAACAAAAAGAAACCAACTTGACACAAAGATCCCAATCCCACCAAACATGATACCAATCCACTACAAACCAAGTAAAAAAAACCCAGATTCATACACTAAAAAGAAAGCAACTTTAAGGTTTTTAACACTCTACAAACTGTTCATCAACTGAAAAAACATATACCCAGATGGAAAAAAATTGTATATCAAACTAAACAAAACAAGGGGTTTTGTGTTCTGATCAAGAAAAAAGGTTAGAGAGAATAAAAAAGGGACCTTTGGGTTTGAAAGAGATGATAAAGTTGGCAAATTTAGAATGGAAGCTGTGTCATTGTTTTGAGTAGTGGAGAGTGATTTTACTTGTGTTGTTTGTCTTTTCAAAAGGAGGTTTTATAGGTTTGATGGATGTGAGAGAGTTTTCATCATGTGCGTTGGAGTTGCCACCGTCTCTTTTGTTCTCCTCGGAGTCCAATAGTTTTAGTTCGCTTTGTGGGACCTTTTCCTATCCTACATTGGGTTACCGTACGGTTTCGAGCATATTATGGACGATCTAAATATGATATCAATTTTCATACAGTTTTAATCATACTATGGGTGATTTGGATATAATACCGATTTTCATATGGTTTCGCTCAGTGAACGGTTTAGATATGATATTGATTACCATAAACGAAGATTGTTAATTTTATTAAATTTATTAATATTTAATTGGGGTGGCGTTCCAAATCCTAATCAAGGAGTAGAGTAATGTGTACCGTCTAAATATGATATTAAATTTTTTTTTTTTCTCTGAGAAAAATATGATATCGAGTTTAGATATTGAGAAAAAATAGAAATGATATCTATTTCTAAAACCAACAAGGAAAATAATCTTAAAGCAATGAGGATTCGAACTCCTATGCAAAAAGGAGTGAGACCCAAACTCCCCCACTATAAATAAGGAGTAGGAGGAACACTATAAATAGTAATAATATTTGATATTTTTTTTCATAACTTAACGTTTAATTAAGTAAATAAATATCAAAATCTAAAATATATAAACCACTCTTTAATGTAATTAATATGTGAAGTGATAATGAAATTTATATGATTTAACAGAGCTGTATATACTCTAAATGATAGTATGGTTGAAAGTTGTAATTTAAATTTTAATGCAATTCAATGCAAAGAGAAGATTATTTAAATATTGGATATTTGGCCGGAATTTAAGGTGTCTGAGGCCCAAATTAACACAAGACCTGTCAGGTCCAGGCCCAAACATATCCAATTCAAAATCCAAAATTCTTCAATTGGATTGAAATCCTCGCTCTCTTTGTGGACGCCATTGGAGGAGAGACAAAAAGTTGCGATCTTGCTCAGTGAGAGCTTCAAAGATTGCTGCTTTGGGGCTTGTTGGAGGTATTCGAAGCCAATTTGGAGGATAAAACATGGCAAGACGTGAGCTTTCCAGCACTTTGAAGAACTTGAAGGTAACACAAATACCAAGAACCTGTTTTCTTTTCGTTTGGATAATTAGTTGTTGTTTGATGAATCCCAGTTGAGTTTTGGATTGTTAATTGCTTTCATTCATCTGGGTAATTTTTGTTTTTATTTTTTTTCCTGTTCTCTTTGTAGTATGTGACACTCTCAATTAGCTTGTAAACTTGTATGGTTTTATATGTATTAGTATGGGATTGGTGTACCTAATGTATATAAGAAGAAATTGGTTACTCAAATTTTTCAAGACCAATCTTGATTAGAGAACACCAACTGTACACTATCATTATTGTTGTTGTTGTTGCTGTTTTGGATTTTTATGTGGTTGCAATAGTTCATGCAAAGGGCAGCTCCAAAAGTGGAGAAAACAGAGAAAGAAGAAGAGGTCAAGCCTGCCGGGAATTTTGTACCTGCCGGTGCAATTAAGAGGAAATGGTATGTCTAGATTTATTTTCTTGTTTTTGTTAGCATATTGAGTTCTTGTTTGATGACAATTGCTAATTTTTCTTTTTTCTTTCTTTTTTAAAAAAAAAAAAAAAATTGTTGTGGTTTGAACTTTTCGGATTTTTTATTTGCATAGCTTGACGTAGGGATATTATTTGCGTCCTGTTTGCTGTAATTTACAAACATGAAATGTCTTGGTTTGCTTTTCCTATTATGCTTTTGCTGTAGGCTTGAGGGTTGTGGTAGTATGACAGTAATAGTCGAATATTCGAGAGAGTTTGTCAAATTGTTTAACCTAAGGCAAGCTTTAAAATTCAGGGCATGGTTTCATAAAAGTTATGTAGTGTCTGCGAGCTATGAACCGAAGCATTAGATTGGGTAGGATGTTTGTTTTAGATTGTGTCAAGAACGTAGTAGCCTTCCTTCATTGTGGCAAATATTTAAACAGCTGCAAATTCTAGACATGCATTCTAGTCGTCTTTGTAATCTCGAAAAATATGGATAACATTTGTGATAAAATGATGGCAATTGCATTTCGGAGCTGCAATTTAGCTCAATTTCTGTTGTTTCTTCTTTTTAAGGTCTTTGCATTCTACATCTTTTAAATGGTTGTATATAACTCGTCTTTATGTATAGTGTGGTCATAATGGAAGGGGATCCGCAACCAGGAGCTATTATAGGACGGATGTCATTTCAAAGTTTTAATCCTTCTATTGATGTGAGTATAGAGGTTGGGTGATCCAAATATTTTCCATTTACTGTTGAATCCATCTCCTTATGCCTAACCCTTTTCTGTGTAGAAACTAAATGAACAAGCTTGCCAGCCAGAAGCCTCTGCCACATGTTCAATTAATCAAAGCGGAAAAAATTCTTCGAGGTTGGTGGATTACCTTTTGTTATCACTATTACTATTATTACAATATTGTGATAATTTCTTGAGTAACGTCTATTTTGAAAGTTATGGGGCTGTGTGAACGTAATATATGCAATTATAACTTAATAAAGGACAATAAGTCTTTTTCATTCCTTATGCTGGTTCTGCTATTAATGTTATTTTGTTTTTGGCTGAAAAATATATATATATCATTACCATGCTGAAATGTAATGCATAAGACTATTTTAACCCAGGGCGATTCTGTCAATTTACAAAACGAAAAGAAAAATAGAAGAAAATTCAATATGAGAGTTCATTGCATCTCTTAAATGATTAATAAAACACTTACAAGGCTGTTCTGGTCTGTCATAAAAGATTGTCTATTTACAACAATGTTTGCCCTTGAGAAGAATTAACTGTACTAGTATGGCGATGTAGAAATTGTAGATATGCATGAGAAAAATGGCACAATGATATTTTTTATGAATTTTGCAATTAATGATGACCAAGATCTATGAATCCTCATGCTCACATATCCAGCCCACATACTCTCTCTCCCCTCTTCTCTCTCTTTTCAATCCACTAGAAATTCATATCAGGTACACCAGTTATTTGGTGCAATGATTCCTGTCAAAAATGTTTGATATATCCATTCAAAGAAATTTCCACAAATTATTTATTTTTTGCTAATAGCACGCATGGTTTTTGAGCTTACGGATAAATTTTCTTCTTGTCTGAGTATTTTTCCTTTGTACATAATGGATGGTAAAATAGGCATATGATTCTCCTAAAAGAAGGAAAAATGTACACAATCATACACATGCAGAAAAAAAACAAAAGGTTGATTTCATGGTTAAAAATCGTATGACTATGTGTTTGCTTACATATGCATAGTAGACCCATATATGTAGTAAATATTACTTGCTTTAACACATCCCGTCTTTTGTCCTCTTTGCATTATTATAGGGAAAATGGATCTTCAGAGGAGGGAGAGTGCACGGAAACTGATAAACAGTATCCTGAGTCTAATGGAGACCATAAAAGAAAACAGTCTGAGGTTGTGTCTGAACCACAATATCCAAATACGTCACCCAAAAATGTTCGAGGTGGTCAACAATCATCCCCTAGTAACCATAAAAGCTCATTCAAGCAACCTAAGCATGAAAAGCTGGACTGGAGCGTCCTTCGGCCACCAAAGTTCCCTAACAAAAAGGGTGAGCGGAATTAGAAGATTGTATTCAAATTTATGTTGTTTCCTTATCTGCTTCATGTCCAATAATTTGAAAGTTTGAAACTATAAACTTGCAATATTAATTTTCTGTTATATCTATCAGCCCTATGATCTAATCTTGTAAGTTTATGACTTTAACACTCTCTTCCTCCTTCCCAACACCCTCAAATTACCATTTTGCGCAAAACTTTATTATGTTTTATCTTTCTGGGTTGCATGGTTGGATTATTGTATGATGAGTGCAGTATAAGGACCTCTTTACTAATTAACATAATATGAAGGCATAGAAATAATTTTCGTTGTATATTATTGGCACATTTTGCTTAGCATCTTGAAATCTAGAGGAAGTATTGAAAGCAAGTATATATGAAGAATGAGTCAGAAGGAACAATTTAGAAGTGTTGGCCTTGCAACGGTTTACATACCCCTCAATATCAGGCCCCTCAAAATCTGGTGAACCTGTGGCAACTGCTTGCCATTGCATTGTGGGCTGCAGAAGTACCAAATCGAACATTATATGAATATTCTTTGGTTAAACGAGTTATTTTTGTTTGCACCTTCCTTCACTAGCATTGTAAGTTAAAGATAAAACACCATTAAATTTACATCGCCAATGAAGATCATTATACAACGAAGTTGACAAATTTTCAACACAAAAGAGTAGTTGAATTGTAGAGGATACTAGTCAAATGAAATCAGAAACAGTAGCACAATTGAGTTAATCCCCATCAAAAACACAGACATTGGTAACTCACGGCTATAAAGAAACTATCGTTAGTAAGATTTCATTATCCACCAAGCACCACCAGCTTTAGTGGTTATAATCTAGGCACTTCATTGTTCCTGGACAGGTTTCCAGACAGAAAGAGCATAGCATATTCTTCCTTTCCACCCCTGCAACAGCCACTGGCCATCTTCATCAATAATAAAATCTTGATGATAGTTTGATTTCACCAAATTCATGACCATTTCATATAAACCCCTATCTAGTGGGAGTTGCCTAAACCCAATTCTCTGATTCCTTGCATGCCATTGCTTATATGTCTCCGGCCTTTCAACCCTCTCTACACCCTCACAGGCGATAACATTCATGGCGTCTTTCCCAAATATTTCTCTCTCAAACACCATCCTCCCTTGATCTTCGCGAAATAAAGTAGCCTCAAATATATCAAACAATGTAGAGAAATGGAATAAAGCCTCCCTGAATCGTGGGAGAAAGAAAGGTGCATTGTGAGTACCATTAACAACTGCATGGATGAATATGTCTGGATTTATACTCTTGATCAGTTTTAAGACAGTATCTCTTGGACTGCTAACAACCACTGTGTCATCAGGCAGGTGCCTCATTCGGTACATACAGCTAACGACTGTCATCTCTTCGCTGTCAATCTTGAGATCCTCTAGTTGGATTGTATGCCATTTCTTGGCTATGGCAGTGTACTCAAATGGGACCCTAAATCTATCACAATAGGCTTTTAATCGATGCCCTGTCTCTTCAACCCTTTCTGCAGGCCGGAACCCTGGTTGAGGAAACTCAATACCTGTAATTCGAAGCTTGGGAGGACCGCCAGGTCTCTGAGCGACGCGGTGAATAAAGCAAGGCCATTGGAAACCATATCCAATGCCAAAATCAATAATATGGAGCCTTGTTGCTGTCTCTGATAGTTTCAAAATTGTTCTATTTGACATGAAAAATGACATCCTATTGAAAGGGCATGATGATATATACACTCTGTAAGCTTGTAGAACATCAGCAGCCGATGCCCTAGTACTAAGATGTATTGCAATTGGCGTCTGAGTCCCTGCCAGGCGCACCTCAAGGCCATGAGCAAAGTAATGCGCCAATCTTTGTGTTCCATCACCAAAAGCTGAAGAGTGTTGCCTTATCTGCTGCAATAGATCATTTGCTGTCCTTTGATCATAGTTAGCCACAGCTTGTGCACAAACAGTTAACAGAGTCCACAAATCCACCAGTTCGCCTTTCTTACCTTTCTTCTTCCCACGTCTTGTCTTACCACCAGACGACTTTGGTCGCTCATTCTGCTGCACCTTTTCATCTGATTTATTCAACTTGATTCCGTGAACTAGACATTGTACAGCATCTTTGTTCTCGCAGTTGCATAGCAACACATCATCAAACATCTTTGATGGCTCAGATTCAGAAACAGCTGTTGCCAACTGCTTATTACTCCTCCTTTGTTCCCCATTATCACTATCCTCTAGCTGATAACTTTTCCTTCCCCTTGACCCATACGACAAATTGTAACTCCCTGCTGTTGCTGAACTGTCAACCGCCTCTTCTCGAGGCCTTGATGGATTGCTCAAAGAATCATCCTTTGGAAGGGACTTTCTAGGCCCACCTAGCTGTCCACTTATCTGTCTCTCCCCACATAAATTTGGCACCAGAGCAGCACTGTCAGGAGAGTCAATAGGGGAGGTCTGAATCATCCAAGAGGACTTGAATTTGCCCTGACTAGTAACCCAATCGGGATCAACCAAGTTGCTAGCAGTAACAATGCTGTTACTACTATCAACACGACTATTAGTCGTACAACAATCATCCGCATTCTCCAAGTTTTGATTCAGATAACAAGACATTTGATTCAGCAAAGGCGGGTATTCCTGGCCAAGTATTTCATAGAAGGGTTTCTCAGCAGCTTGGAGGGCCAAACAATCCTGCAACATACATGTCTTACCCTCCAGATCTTCTTCCATAAGCATATCACTTATGTACTTAAGAGTTGCATGGTTCAGCTCAATACAAAAATCCGAAGAAACCCCCTCTGAGCTCCCACCAGAACATGGACCTGAGTCCTTAGTTTGGTGTGTATTGTTTTCAAGTGGGTGAGAAGGGTCTTCATGATGAGTCTTATCACCATCATTTTTGAACCCATCAACGTGATTTTGGTTTGAATAAACTGAACCTAAAGGTCCTAAACCATGGTCAAATTGCAAATGATTCATTGAACTAGAAAACTTTTCAAGAAGTGTATCCATACACAATCTAGATCTATATATCAACCAATTCTGATAATCAAGTAATGATTTTGATTGTAAAGTTTGAAACTTTTCGCTCTACTACTTCACTTTACCACAAAACCAAAACCCCCCAGAAACTGCAAAGACACAAATAATCAAACAATAACCAATCAGTTTTCTACCATCAAGAACCAAACTTGACAAATCATTGAAACAAAAACAACTGGGAAATCCTTAGAAACTGTAAATAAGATTGAAAACATACACTAACATGTACAGGAGGCAACTACATGAACAGATTCAACAAACAAAAGCAGCGAAGTAGGTACCTGTGTGAAAACTAGGCTTAGGTGAAGACAAAGAGATGGATTCAATAGTCGGGCAAAACAGCGTGGACATGGCAACGAGAGAATATGCTTTTGCTTCAACTGAAAAACATGTTTCTGGAAAATTCTCAGCTTCAAAAAAAGACAAAAGAAGCCGTCAGGGCCATCTCATGCTCATGGGGTCTTATCATTGGTGTCAAGTCACAAAACAAGTAGGGACTCTGCTGCCAACATGGTGGTGCAGTGCCCCATTAAGACAGTGACTTCAAAGACACGGTTTGATGCGTTGAAATGAAACTATAGTAGCCTGCCTTGGTTGACTGATGAATGAAATGAATGATGATATGGTGTGAAATGTGAGAATGATAGCTGCATGACTACAACATTATTGCACGTTTTTGGAGGGCTAGGATTTGTGTGCTCCATAATTATTATGTATATATTGTCCGTGGAGCTGGGGATAATTGCTTTCATTTCTTTAAAGGTATCATTTATTAGGTTCGTTAAATATATTTTTTCGATAACCATTTCCGTTCGTTATGACCCACATGATTTCGACATTTGTATTTTTAAAAAAAAATTAAATAAAATATTGTACCCTTTTGTTCATTGCGAATCGTTATCTTCCTGTATTCTCTTGGACGATCACTTTTTCTCCCCGAAGGTTGATCCGATGGTCGAGTGAGAGTCAAGGGCGGCTGGTGCTTCAGGCAACTAAGACGGTTATCCAAGACTTTGCCCAAATTTAAGAACCAAAATTTATCATAATTTAATTAAAAAGTAATTATTACTTTTTATAATTAATATTTTCATATGAAAATCTTACCTATTTCAACATAACTTCTAAAAATTAAAAAAAAAAAAAAAAAAACTTGAATGACTTTATTGCCATAAAGAAAAAAGTTCTTCCCACGCCCAATTTTCTCCCTACAGGCTTCCACCCATTTTACAAATTTACAAATTAATAATTTAGTCCTTATAAAATATCAAAATTTGTCATAAGTAATATTAATTCACTTTAACATGGGAACACAAGTAACTCTTACTAGATGCAATTTGTAGTTTCCTTATATGTAATAGCAAAAAATCAACCAATTTACAGGTCCAATCGGTAGGTTGTTAGTAAGGCCCAAAATAGTGGCCCAATGTTTAACCCAGTCAAATTGAAGTCCAGAGTCCTAAGAGTTCACAACCAACAGTAACCCTCAAATAGTGTATTAATGAGATTTGACCAAATTAATAAAGGATTCAAGTAGGGATCAAGGGAATGGATATTGTTGTTCTCAGTTATCATTACACAACTGCAATGGTTCGTTCCCTACTTATAAAAGAGAAGCAACCAGAAAGACAAAGACATCTCATTCACCAATAGTAACCCCCAAATAGTGTATTAATGAGGTTTGACTAAATTAATGAAGGATTCAAGTAGGGATCAAGGGAACAGATCTTTTGTTCTCGATTATCATTACACAACTGCAATGGTTCTTTCCCCACTTATTAAAGAGAAGTAACCAGAAAGACAAAGATATCTCATTCCCCAACAACAACCCTCAAATAGTGTATTAATGAAGTTTGACAAAATTAATGAAGGATTCAAATAGGGATCAAGGGAACGGATCTTTTGTTCTCAATTATCATTACACAACTACAATGGTTTGTTCCCCACTTATAAAAGAGAAGCAACCAGAAAGACAAAGGCATGTCGTTCACCCTAACATTACTCTACCAAGTCCTCTTCGAACACTAAGCAAATGTCACTCTCTACGTTATCTACACTATCGCACGACAGTCAATTCTTGTCTAACTCCTATCCTACTCTACTCTCAACAATCATATCCTCCTCGCTCGTTGTACGCGACCACTATAATAATTAGTCATATGCTTGCTCTTACTCTCCTTTATTTTCTTTTGATTATTAATATAATTTGAGCGTTAAAGTATCTTTGATTGACACCATCCCGATGTTAAAATAATTCATCTTCATCATTCAAATTTTTATAGGTTATTAGACCAAGGAGCTGATCGTGGAGTTGAACCTCCACATCAACAACGGTAGAAATCAACCAACTACATTATATGACAAATAATCAAGCAAAACAATATTGGAAATTAGTTGTCAGTTCAATAATAGTTTGTAATAATTATAATATAACTTTGAGTGATGTGTTTCAAAAAAAAAAAAAAAAGGTTGAGTTATGAAGAATTATTTGGATATAATTTCTTTAAAAAGGATATTTGAATAATTTTGATAAGATTTTTTATATGCATCATAAGAAAATCAAATAATACATCTGTACCAAAATTTGAAAATTTTTTGGATTCGTGAATTATGTATTCTATATTTTCTCTATTGTTAAAAATTTGAAATTTTCTATACATACATAAATTTTCTAACGAGACTTTTGACAATGCATTCTTAAGCTCATTTGGTAAAATTTTAATGTAATGTATTGAATCTTGATGTATGATAAACATAATGAAATAGATTCACACAAATTTTTTTGGAAAATTTCAGGGCGTATAAACTTTTTTTTTTTTAAAAAAAAAAAGAAAATATAAAAAACAAAGAAAATGTCGCAAAAAAATAATTCATGAATCCTGTATATTTTCAACTTTTTTTTAATGTATTATTGAACTTTCTTATGATATTTATAAAAAAATCTCATAAAATTATTTAAATAAATTTTTTATAAAATTATATTCAAATAATTTCTCATAACTCAAAATTATATTATAATCATTAAAAATTGTTATTGAATCAATAATTAATTTTAATATTGTTTTGATTGATTGTTTGCCATATAAGAAAAATTCGAATTGCACCTAGTAAGATTTGTTCTTGTTTCCACTTTAAAGTGATTAATATTATTTTTTATAAGTTTTAATATATTATAAGAGATAATTGAGTATGTTATTTTTTGATAAGTTTATGATAAGTAATTATCATAAATAATTATTTATGAAAAGTTTCCACTTTAAAGTTTTAGTATGTTATGAAGTGAATATATGGAATAATTGAGTATGAGAAAAACCATTTTTTTGGGGGCAATATCCAAAAATCTGAGTCTTAAATTATCTTTTAAATTACTAGTAGGGTGCTAAATTAATGCTCAAATTTCCTATTTCCCAAAAACATTTAATGGGATTTAAATTCACTTCAACATTTCCTTTTCTTTTCTTTTTTTCCCTTGAAAGGTCAAATTTCCTGTTTCTAGGAGCATTATTGGGACTTGAATTCATTTCAACTGTTAGCCTCAATAAATGATCACTTAATACAATTCAGAGAAAATCTTCTCTTATTTGATCAAACTCTCTCCAGCGGTCCATCCTTCTCTTCACTTTCTTTATTTTTCAAATTTCACTTTGTGCCCTCTTTGATCAAAGATAAAATTACTAACATTTCATATTTTATTGTTTCGAAATCTATTATTTTAATTTTTTTTCTTCAGGTTTTTCAACTATAACAAAATTATCTACTTATTAACTTTGATAATTGATAGTTGATATCTAACAACAAATATGAAACAGAAATGAAAATTTTAAAACATAAAAAAAAAAAACAAAAAATGAAGGAAACGTAGTTTAACCACTAAAGGGCCTTTTGATAAATTTGTCACAAATAGTAAATACAAGATATAGACTTGAATGAAAATTTTAATGATCTTACAATCCATTTAGCTTGAATTAATAGATGTAAATATGACCTGAAAAAATAACATTAAGCATAATACAACCAAGCATGTAATACCACACTCTCACGAAAAATATGATAAAATGTAGAGGAAATTAAAACAAGTGAAGAAATGAATGTTTTAGACACAACATTTATTCCTAATAATATGTATAATTGTAAATAATGAAATGATTTAATGATAAGAGAAGATACTTAAGAAATAGAAGAAAGTTCAATCTGAGAGATATCTTTTGCACAAAAAAAAAAAAAAAATTGTTATAATAATTAGAATAAAAAACTCATTCTAACATTTTTCATCCCGAAAAGCAAAATTTAAATTTAAATAAAATATTTTTCATATTAATGTACCATTTTTTACATTTACATTGAAGGCCTTAATTTAAATTTTCGTCTAAGTTCTCAAATATCCTTAATTTAAATTTTCATATGAATTTAAATTTTCCCAAACAAATATGTCCTTTGTATGTCCATTCAATTAAACTTTGTTAAGTACGTGTGTGTGTGTGTATATATATATTTCAACTCTTTTAATTATTAAATGTTTAACTCGTTTTAGAAAAGGATTGCTCATGTATATGTCTAAAATTTGTGATACATACTTGAGCATTAATGAAAACTTATAATTCTAGCAAAAGTTGTTGGCTCACCAACAATCACATCTACTTTTTTCCTTACGTAATCCATTTGAATAATCTCTCACTACTTGACTAATCTTTTGACTACAATTATAGCTTATATTTTAATGACACAACCTGAAGCTGTTTCAACTTTCTCCTCCTTTACCACTTTCAGCAAAGCTCATTTGGCAATAATGGAATCCCCTGTATTAGTTCAAACTTCAACCTTAGACCCACAGATATACCTGACCATATATAGGCAAATTTAATTTCTTCTATTGACATTTACCTAGAATTCAGATAAATTCAAATAATATACATTGTTATACCAAATTTTGTTATAAAAAAAAAAAATCTAGAAAAGTCTTTGATGAAATTCAGGACATACATCATAAACAATTTTTGATAAAACGTAATCATTTAAATCCATACGTAAGTATGTGCCATCTTTAAATGATGTAATATAGAGAAAGACAACCAAACAACTCTTATAATAAGATAATAACCACTTTTTGACATACTAATACAAAATACAAATACCCAATTATGAATCTTAAAAATTTGAGTTTACCAACCGAATTGACATAATAATAGTTGATATGTTTGTTTATAAATAGCCTCCAATGAAGGAAAAAAAAAATGGTAAAGAGTTGGCCCGGGCTCTAGCAGTCAAAGGGGATGAATTATGATTATTATTAATATCTTGACCAATTCAATGATCATTTTGTCTTATAAAGAAATGCAAAAAAACCATGGTGGTACGAGATTTGTCATAGCAGACCAGATTCAGCCCATCTGAAGACAGACCTTTCTACTATAAATGCCATAATGGATGTCCACATCATTAATTTAAAATTATTGCATCTTGTGATCTTCAGAAAATTAATTCTTCTTCTGAAAATTAATTTAAAGTTACTCCTTTTTTATTTTGCACCTTTTTTTTTTTTAACAAGATCAAATGTCAATGTGTTTGCCCTATTTTATATAGCATAGTAAGATGTTTTTGAGACCGTTGAATGTGGCTACGCTAGAGTGTTCATGAGTCATCCTACCCTAAAAAATATTTTAACGAAAAAAAGATATCTAAGTGGGAATAATTTTTTTAAATATATTATAAATACAAGTTACAAACTATCAGGACTCTTTAGATACTTCAGTCTGAATCATAACACTTATTAAACTCTATTCTTTACAAGAGAGAGACCTCATACTGAATGAGAAAAACAGTCTTATAATAAGAGAGACTTTTTGTGCAATTAGCCCTCTTATAGGAGGGTTACAGCGCAATTGTCCACCCTTTGTGGACCGTACCCGAACCATAACGCATTGTTTGAAACAGTGTGCAAAAACACACCTTGGCAAGCAACTTATGAGTTAAGTTGGAATAATTTACTAATTTGATGTTAACTTTTTTCCCAACATATAAATATATATTCTAAAACAAATAGTATCAGCATTTTTTTTCTTACAAGATACACGATCCAATATAATATCATCTGGTTTGATTTCCTATTGGTGGTATTATTTTTTGCCCAAAAGACACGGTATTTGCCTCTTGGCTTCTTCCAGCGGTGAGGTGTTGGAATATTTTACTTGTGATAGAGACATTAACACTTAATATATGAAGTAAAATCACAGCCATAAATGTCAACATATTTAATTTAACATTACAAAATTTAACTAATATATAAAAGAGAAATAATATTTTAACCCTATCAACGCGTTGATTTTTTCGTGTCAACATCATAAATTCAAATAGTCATATTAAGGTCATAAGTTCAAGAACTCTTTATAGGTCTATTTATAATTAAAAAAAAAAAACTACAAAATTCTTCCCACGTGCAAGTAGTAGTTGAAATCATAGGGTCCCAAGGCCCCATGTTGCAATCTTAATCATCCTTTTCAATGATCATGATATACAGTGACTACGAAAAGCAGCATGCCTCACACCAGTAATATCACAATTGGGTTATTGCTAAAATTTAAAATGAATAAAATCTGGTTCTTTTAAAATAGCCTGAGCCCTTATCTATCTGTATATTATGCAAATCTTGAAACCCTTTATACAGTAACTTATACAGTAATACACGAAAGGAGGAAAAAAAAATTATGATTGTAATAAATCATATAATTGCTAATTTGGACCACTTTTAGACCACATTAAATTTCAGTCAAGATAATTATCATCACATTTGCACTTAGTAATTTATTAAATGATGCAGAATCATGATATTATTAAAAAGTTGTAACTTATGATACCATCAATTAGGCTTTTAAAGCTTTTATCTCCAACAAGTACACTTCATATGGGTTAGGCAAATCATTGCACTTTTGTTAATAAGTCCTCTTATGCACCAAACATACTATAAACTTACAATAATATTACACATCTAAACTTATATCTCGATCTTCAATTCCTGATGTATCACTTCGTATATGTAAATGTAATACCAAATGTAAATGGCAAAGCATTAAAATTTTCCATTACCATAGAACAATAGCTGAGCAAAATTACACTAGAATGTTAGCAATATTTGGCTGTAGAATGCAAGCACTGGACAGAAAAATGAAAAAATGAAAATTAAAGGTTGTCTAGCTCTAAGAGATTGCCTTGTGTCAATCCAGGACAGGTTTCCAGAAAGATAGAGCTTGGAGAATTTTTCCCTTCCAACCCAGGAGCATCCAATGGCCATCCTCATCTATAACAAAATCCTGATGATAGTGTGATTTCACCTTTTTCTTAGCTTTCTTCACAAGCTCCTGATCCAATGGGAGCTGCCTGAAACCAGCTCTCAGGCTTCTGACCCTCCACTGTTTATATGTCTCTGGCCTTTCAACCCTCTCTGTGCCCTCACAGGCAATGGCATTCATGGCGTCATTTCCAAATATTTCTCTCTCAAACAGCATCCTGCCCTCATCTTCGCGGGACACGGTAGCCTCAAACATGTCATAGAATGCCGAGAAATAGAAGAGTGCTTCCCTGAATCTTGTGAGGAAAAAAGGTGCACTGTGAGTACCATTGTCAACTCCATGGATGAACACATCAGGATGGATTGTATTGATCAGGTTCAAGACAGTATCCCTCGGGCTGTTGCTTGCCAGTACTGTGTCATCAGGCAGGTTCTTCATTCTCTTCAAGCAGTTAACAACAATCACCTCATCTTTGTCAAGCTTGAAATCTTCCAACTTGATAGTTTCCCATTTCTTTGCTATGGCATTGTATTCAAATGGAACCTTGAATCTCTCACAATAGCCTTTTAACCGTCTCCCTGTCTCTTCAACCCTCTCTGCAGGCCTAAATCCTGGCTGGGGAAGCTCAACGCCTGTGATTCGAAGCATAGGAGGTCCATTAGCCCTTTTGGAGAGGTGTTGAATGAAGCAAGGCCATTGAAAACCATAGCAGATACCAAAATCAATAATGTGCAGCCTTGTTGCTTTCTCTGCAAGTTTGAGGATCATTTGGTTTGCCATAAAAAATGACACAAAATGGAAAGGAGTTGCTGAGACACAGACTTTGTAAGCTTTCAAGATATCAGCTGCTGATGCCCGGCTACTTATATGTGTATGTATAGGTGTTTGAATTCCAACCAAACGTGCCTCGAGTCCATTAGCAAAGTAATGTGCTAATCTTTGTGTTCCATCGCCAAAGGCAGAAGAGTGTTGCCTGATTTGCTTCAATAACTCATTTGCACTTCTTTGATCAAGACTAGCCACAGCCTGTGCACATTGAGTTAATAGGGACCACAAATCAACCACCTCCCTTCTCTTACCTCTCTTCTTTGTGCTTGTTTTTCCACTACTTGAGCTCTTCAGCTTCCTGTTTGATCCATTCAGCAACTCTTCGCGGTGAGAACGTGATCCAGGCTCATCATCCTCACTCTTGCAGAGCAGTACTTCATCAAACATCTCTGATTCCTCAGGCTCCTGAAGCGAAATCGCTGAATGCTTGTTGCTTCTCCCTTGTTCAATATGATCACTATCGTCCCTTTGATGGTTTTTCCTTCCTCTTGATCTATTCGAAACAGAACTGCTACTTTCTCCAAGTCCTCCACTGAAGGAGACACTTTCTGGGGAATCAACCAAGTATCCAGCAGTATCATAGCTCTCACTGATGAAAATCTCATCCGGGGTGTCAATATTTTGGTTCAAACAAGGCAGGACATGGCTTGGTGAAGGAGGGTATTTCTGGCCAAGAACATCATATAAGGACTTTTCAGCAGCTTGGAGAGCCAAACAATCCTGCAACATACAGGTTTTTCCTTCCAGGTCTTCTTCCATGAGCATCTCGTTTATGAACCTGAGAACCTCATTAGTGATGTCACTGCTCTCCGGGGAGTCCCCATCAGAGCTGGTGCTTGAAACCTGGAAACAATTAGCTACAGGATTTGGATTGGTTTGAAGTAAAGGTGGCGGTGTTGGTGGATGAGGATGACCTCCAAAATCATGACTCTGTGTAAACTCTCTGACACAATCAAACTTGAATCCATTCACTGATCCTGGAAATCCTTCAAAAAGGGTATCCATAGAAGTTCTCTGTCAGGATTCTAATAAGCTTTTTTGTTAATAAAAACCTGGAGTGTTTAACAGAATAGTGTGAACTGGAAAAGTGGTCAGAGGTGCCGGTGATGCACTCACATGAAACCTGATATAAAAAGGAAGTAAAAAAGCTGCTTTCCAGGATCTGTGAACTTTCCAGGAAACTGAGTCTGTGAAGTGAAGACAAGCTGGAGCCGCCACCCAATACTCACCGTTTTTCAAGACACCAAGTGGGGGCAATCCTAGTATGTCGGAAGGATTGAGAATACTCTACTACATTAAACATTTAACTTAGATTGACTTTTAAGGCACAGAGTTGTCTTGATCCACAAGGCATGCATTTTGACCAGATTTTCGGATGATGCAAGTAATGCAAGTTGATTGGCATAACAATGTGATGTGGGGTTGAGCTTATCAATAAAAAGTTGAGTGGTTTTCATTTTGACCAGTTCTGTCTTAACCTGAGGAATCTTTTTAGTGTTCTGATTGGACCTTGAATGGCCTCCGTTGTTGATATGCTAATCAATTGAACATGTGCACGTATGTGGGAGTCTGCTGCTGGTTTGAAAAGTTGAATATTATGCAACTGAAAACCTTGGGCAGTGAACCTAAGGACAAATTTTTATAATTATATTTAGGTTTGGTTTAAATACAGATAGACTTGATTGTTATATAATCCATCTTTAAAGGATAATTCAATTGGTTATAGCTCCTGTAATGAAATGAAAGGTCTAATGATCTTTGAATAGGAATTTATGCAAATTTGCGTCGGTGCGTTGGGTTGGCTGGGGAATAGGGTGCGTGCTAAAAGCCTAAAACAAAAGGTCAAAAAATTAGTGAAAATTATTAAAAATGTCTCAATAAATAATGTAAATTGGTTTTTGGCTTAAAAAATTATTTATTTATGATCCATTTGATTTTGTGAAAGATTTTATGCAGGTGATATTTCATGAAATAGTTCGTAAAATCAAAATAGATTAAAAATTATTGAAGTTTTTTTGAGATAAAAATAATTTTTTTGGACTAAAAATGAAGTTTTCATTTTTATTTTTATCAAAATTGAATTTGTACATTGTATATTTTCATTAAAGACCTCATTTATAGAGTAAGTTTTTGAAAAATTTCATGGTAAGTTCCAAATCAATTTTTCAACATTTTAAATAAAATTGTATGAGTAAACATAAAATTTGAGCAATACCACACATACCAAATTTTAATTCTGAGGTGACGGCTATATCGATACACTATTTCATTCCTTGTCACGTCGGTCGTTTTTTTTTACAACTTAGTGGAGTATAATGTGGCATCAACTTAGATGAAAATAATACAATAATATTTAAAAATAAAAAATTACACTACCACTAACATTTAGCTAATGATAAAGCATTTGTTAGTTGGAGCATCAACCAAATACATTTTCTTTAGCATATTCAGAGAATGTGTAATACATAAACCCAGAGAAAAAGATAAAATTGATCCATTGAAAACCCTTTTATTGACCCTAACATTTATTTACTTGGGAGCAAAGAAATATGTACATGTTAATTTGTTTAAAGCTTCCAAGAAAGCAAAACAAACATAGATGATTATGTTCTTGACAAGTTGGCCTAACTACTGCAGCAGTCAAAAGGGACCACAATTAATGACTAGGATGTCTATTGATTCAATCTATTAAATATTGAAAAACAACCAACAGTGACAGGAGATTTGACAGAATGGTCTAGGTTCAATTCATGCACCTGAAATGGAGCTCTCCCTAGCAGCATCATATACGTTTAAAACTATTAAATTATTAGATTCTGTGTATCCTCCTCCGTTGATCGGATGATAGGATCTTTGTTCTTTTCCCTTTAATTTTGAGATTTTTGTATCTTTCTTCATATTTAAGTTTCCTAGGCAGTTTGGACTCTAGTGATGAAGGGTAACCATGGTTAGTGATTATTATAAAACTAAGTATATTTATTAATGTTATCAAAAATAATTTAAAATTGAAGCACTATGGTGCTTTATTGGATGGATTACAAGGACCAAAGCCAAAAAAAAAAAGCCCTTACAGTATATTATGATTTGATCTTCTATCATTGCCTGGTCACATTGTCTCATTCATTGCATCACAAGAATCAGTGTGTTGCACCAGATGGCTTGAACTTCTATCAACATACTGAAAGTTGATGTTTTGAGTCTTAACAATTACTTAATATGATATTTTAACCTGTCTCAATGCCAAATTTTGACTCATCCTAATTTGTTTCAACTATGAGGTTGTTTCTATTTTTATTGTTCGTCTATATTTTTATAGATAAAGAATTTTTTTTTATTAAACACTAATACTTTGGGTCAGATGACTGTTAGGACTTACTGATATCTTCTAGGTCAGATAACTAATGGATCATTGATAGTGTGACTCGGATGAATACTTCCACAACCGAAAAGATAGCAACTCCTACTAAGAGAAGACTCACAACTCACACCCCACACCCATGCAATTAAGTTTGAGTCATGGGACTTAGACAAAACCGACCCACCCACCCATGCAAAAGAATTTGGGTCATGCAACTTACAACCCGACCTATCGTTAAAAAAGCTTAATTCTGATACTATATTAGAAAATGGTTTTAAACTGAACTCCATTACAAATAATAACTCATGAGTAGATGTTTACCCTTACTTTATAAACCAATACAATTTTTTTTTTTAACTAATGTGAGACTATCTAACACTCACAACCGATGAGAGAGTATTAAGATGAGACTCACAATCCACACATTGTGCTTTTAAAGGATAAGGGTGAGACTTAAACCTTTAACATCTTAGTGTCAAGGTAGATACTGAATCACTCCTACTAATGAGTAATATGCAATTTTCAATATGAAATTGTTTTAATTTTTATTACCCACATACATTTATATAGGTAAAAAAAAGTTGATGCGAGAATCACAGTTGCAGATTAATGAAATCAAGATATGGAAAAAGCCTATACTCAATAAAAATCCAGAAGAACAAATGAGTTCATTTGACAAAAAAATCTGTTAGATATTAAGTAAAACAAAACAGCCTACCTATACACAGCTCTCTGGTCTGCCTGGAGATTGATCAGAATTCAAAACAAAGGTTTTAGTCTTGAATTGGTTTCCAGAAGGAAAGAGCTTGGATTATTTTTCCCTTCCATCCCTGCAGCAACCATTGGCCATCCTGATCAACAACAAAGTGCTTGTGATAATCCATTTTCACAAGTTTCCGAGCTCCCTTGTAGAGCTCCTGGTCCAGTTGGAGCTGCCTGAAACCAGCCCTCAGGTTCCTAGCCTGCCATTGCCTATATGTTTCCGGACTATTGATTCTCTCCAAGCCTTCACAAGCTACAACATTTATGGCATGTCTTCCAATTACTTCTCTTTCAAAAATCAGCCTCCCTTGGTCTTCTTTTGGTACAGTAGCCTCAAACATGTCAAACAGTGCAGAGAAATGGAAAAGTGCCTCCCTGAATCTTGTTTTGAAAAATGGAGAATTGTGTGTCCCATTGGTGACTCCATGGACAAACATATCAGGATTAATTCTCTTGATCAATTTCAGGACAGCATCTCTAGGGCTATTGAGCACAACTGTGTCAGCAGGTAGGTTGTCTAACCTATACATACAAGTAACAACAATCACTTCATTTTTGTCAATCCTGAGATCCTCAAGTTTGATAGTTTCCCATTTCTGAGCTATGGCATTGTACTCAAATGGCACATTACATGCCTCAGAAACTCTTTTCAAGCGATGCCCCGTCTCTTCAACCCTCACTGCAGGCCTAAAGCCTAGTTGAGGAAACTCGATTCCTGTTATCCGAATCTTAGGAGGTCCACCAGGCCTGAATGACTGGCGCTGGATGAAACAAGGCCATTGAAAACCATAAGAAATTCCAAAATCTATAATGTGCACCCTTGTTGCTTTCTCTGCAAGCTTCCCAATGACACGATTTGCAGTGAAATTGGAGACTCTTTTGAAAGGAGCTGCCGAGACATATGCAAGGTAAGCTTTCAACATATCAGCAACAGAAGATCTATTAAGAAAGGCAGGCGAATAGAATGGAGTCCCGGTGCCTGCCATGCGTGCCTCAAGGCCCTCAGCAAAGTAATGGGCCAATCTTTCGGTTCCATCACCAAGGGGAGAAGAGTGCAGCCTAATTTGCTTTAGTAGCTCAGTTTCAGTCCTTTGGTCATCACTTGCGACAGCTTGTGAACATTGAGTTAGTAGACTCCACAAATCCACAGTTTCATTTGTATTATTTTGTCTCATCATATGCATTATTCTGCTGTTGGAACCATGTCTTCGCTCAACGCGGTCCAATTCCATACAGGCTCTATTGCGCCCTGCGTTGAAGAGAGGACATTCTACAGCATCATAGCTCCCACCTTTAGCAATCATCACCTCATCAAACAGGTCTAATTGCTCAGATTCCTCAACTGAAGGCACTGAACGCTTGCTGCTCTTCCTCCCTTCCAAGTCATTGATATCTTCACTGTGACGATTTTTTCTTCCCCTCCCCTCTTTCTCTGGCACTTCTACTGGCTTAAGTATCTCATTTTCACCATCACCACTTGCTGCTGGAAAAGCACTTTCAGGAGAGTCAACCAGAGAAGTTGGTGGATGACAGGATCCAGGCTCGGCTTGGTTACAAATTGAACTGTAATCAACAAGGTGGTTGGAAGCAGTATAGCCACTGTTGGTATCAATATTTGTACGACAAATGAAAACATCATCTGGGGTGTTGTCATTTGGATTGGCAAAAAGAGAAGATTGATCAGAAGAAGGTGGATATTTCTGGCCAAGAACGTCATAGAAGGACTTTTCAGTGGCTTGGAGGGCTAAACAATCCTGAAACATACAGGTCTGATCCTCTACATTTTCTTCCATGAGCATATCATAAATGTACTTGCCAACAGCAAAGGAGAAGTTGGTATTTTCATAGTTGATTGCAGATGCATCCAATTCTCTGCAGGTAGGGTGTTGATTGGTTGGATCCATGGATCCATTCATTATTGAGTCTGACACATCAACAGGTTCATCATTTGAACCGACCCCATCTAAGCTCTCATGGCGCAAACTAAATCCATTCATGGTATGGGAAAAGAACAACACCTATCAAATTTGATTTCAACAAGTTGAATGCAATAAAAAACAACCTAACAGACAGAAATTAAACAGACTTAAGTAGATTAAGAATAAAAATGCATGGATTTGGACAGAAATGATAGAACCTTATTGTAAAAAATGCATTGAAACATACAGGTCACTAATTAGATAGAAAACATATATAATCAACATGTTAACAGGAACTAGCCAAAGAGTTTCCAGGAAAATGCATGGTCAGAAACAACTGGATAGCCGGCCGCAGCCTCATTTTTATATTTGGCTGTCACTTTCAACCAATCAGGTCTGTGATCTTTGAGCTCAGAGTCAAGACTCAAATATCGAAACACAATAGATTGACACTTTGTTAAAGAATGCACGTGTATTATGAAAGCATGCATCGATAAGCCACATCCCCGGGTGATAGACTTGCCAATCATGATACACAATTGGTGGTCAAGTCTACAGTTTGTGACTGCTTAGCAGGTGAAGAAACAAAAACTTGATGCTTTCAATGTTCATGTAAAGAGATGTAAAATCAATCTCATTGAAGCAACAAGAAAAAATGTTGTCTTCTTTGATCAGATTCAGACAAACCTTAGGTTACATAACAGACAAAACAGATGCGGTGAGGGTGACAAATTGACTCTCTAACTTATAAACAAATATAATGTTGTTGAAACAATTGGTAATATGAAATATTGTCTAATTAGACGGTGTCTTGCAGTTAAAAATGTGGACATACATTGTCTTGCGAACATGAAACTCAAAAGTAAAATCCTGCGAGCGCAGTCCTAAGGCTGATAGTATCATATAAATAGTCCCTTAGAAGGGCAACAAGTTCTGGAGCATTCAAAGGGAGCAGTTGCTATTCTAGAATAACACAAGTCATTATCAATATAATAATCAGTTGAAAATGAGAATCCTGAAGTGAACTGTCATGGAGAACCAGATTCGTTGAATCATAAATGGAGCCTACCTCAGTCAAGTCTGAACCTGTAGTGCTTGCTTGGATCATGAACCAAAAGAGAATAAGACCAAGGACGCGATGTTTCCACACCCTGAAAATGATGCTTAATTGCTGTGATCCAATTACTCTTTCAATATAATTTGTTTGCTGACAAACATGAGTTATGAAATAATGACATTGTCAAAGACTCATCATACATCTAATATGGAAAGGAAAAAAAATTATTCGTGTAAGGTTTAATCTTGACTAGGCGGAGTCTATGGTGCTGTTCAAATTCTTCTATATGCGTGCAGAGCAGAATGTGATTGTTTGCATTTGCATATCTCTATCTCCCCTAAGCCTCTAAATTCAATTTTCTACATGACTGTTTATGGTCAATTTCCCATTTGAATTCTGTCAAAACCATTAAAAAAAGGGTAACAGAAACATGGACAACATTTAACTCAAACATGTAAGCCTAGCATTAGACAAACCGCAACAGAAGAACAGTTTTATACTACCATCATTTACATACGTAGCACTAGCTGTTTTTGTGACTGCTAGAAGACATTTTCTCGGTCAAGTTGTCAAGCTGTATGTGTCCATTTTAGCATCAGAAAATCCATACACTAGATCAAAATATGAACTATTCTCATGACTTAGTTGCCAAAATGACATTATCTGTACACATAATACATGTTACGTGAAAAAAAGAAATTGTTCTTTTGTGACATGTATGTCAAACAATATTAAGCACACACAAGCATTCAAATGTATGACCATCAAAATTGAATTGGTTCTGATACCATACCAAGTAAAACCAAAAAATCAAACGTAAAGATAATTATCAGAAAATGTTGATCAAAATTGAACCAGGCATACTAGAGCTGTACAATGCCAAGTTTGGCTATGATCAAGATTTTGCAGGTTGACATTAATTCAGTATGTATTGAGAGTAAGAGCAAGCCAAATTTAATTAGTTCACATAATAGGAACTAAAGAGCAAGCCAAATTTAATTAGTTCACATAATAGGAACGAGACCGTTTTATTAAATTCTAAGCAGATTTCCAGCAGGAGATAGCAAAAAGAATTCTCCCCTTCCATCCTTGTAGCATCCATTGGCTATCTTCATCCAGCGCAAAATCTTTGTGATAATTTAACTTCACTTGGGCCTTTGCTTTCTTCATGATCTCCTGATTTAGTGGAAGCTGTCTGAAACCGGCCCTCAAGTTCTGAAGCTGCCACTGCTTGTATGTCTCCGGCCTCTCAATCCTCTTTGTTCCTTCACATGCTATCACATTCATTATCTCCTTTGCATATATCTCTTCCTCAAACACCATCCTCTCCCAACTCTCGCAGCCTGCATTGGCATCGAATATGTCAAACATTGCAGAGAAGTAGAAAAGTGCCTCCCTAAACCGTGACATGAAGAAGGGGGCATCGTAGGCTCCATTTATGATCCCATGAATGAAAGCATCTGGGTTAATCCTCTTAATCAAATTCAAAACAGCATCTCTGGGGCTGTTAGGCACTACTGTCTCATCCAATAGATACCGCAACATGTACAAACAGTTAACAACAGTTACCTCATCTCTGTTAATCTTTAGGTCCTCAAGTTGAATGTTCTCCCACTTTTGTGCTATGAAATTGTACTTGAACGGAACGCCAAATCTCTCACAGTATTTCACCAAGTAACGTCCAGTTTCCTTGACCCTGGCTGCTGGACAGAAACCAGGCTGTGGAAGGTCTATTCCTGTAATGCGAAGCACTGGAGGTCCACCATGTCTTGTTGCGAGACACTGAATAAGACAGGGCCATTGGAAACCATACATTATACCAAAATGTATAATGTGGAGCACGCTTGCTTTCTCAGCCAGTTTCATGATTGTTTGGGTAGCAAAGAAATTTGAGATCTTCATGAAAGGGCATGTTGTGATATAGAACCTGCAGGCTTTCAGCATGTAAGTGGCCTCCACCCTCTTAGCCGCAAGAGCTGCATATACCTCGCTTCCTATGCCTGCAAGGCGAGCCTCAAGCGCATTGACAAAGCAATGAGCAAGCCTCTGTGATCCATCTCCAAAAGGAGAAGAATACTGTTTGATCTGCACCAATCGTTCATTCGCACTTTGGCAATCATTTTCCGCCACAGCTTCTGCACAATGAATTAGTAGAGTCCTCAAATCAACAATCATTCTGTTTTTAACTCGTTTCGTCCTGCAGTTGGCTCCACTATTCGATACTCTTGATACTCTATACTGATGCAAAGTCCTGATTGGCTTCCTTTTCAGGCTGTCATCAGTTGCAAACCTAGTAGACTCCTCATCTCCAGCAATTGGCAACAACATCTTATCTAACACCTCAAGTTTTTCAGGTTCGTCAGCATAAACTTTCAAATGCTTATTACTCCTCATTTCTAGCTCACTCTCTAGCTGATCAGGATCCCTCAGTTTACGAAGTAAGTGAACCCTCTTAGGTCTCTTAGCCTCAGCCACCACAGCAGGATTTTCTCCATTAAGTTCCAGCACGCTGGTTCTGTTGTTTTGAAAATCAATGACATGATTGGATTGTGGAAGGGAAGTTTGACCATATTGTGTGCAATCCTTGAACTGCAAACCTGTTTCACACTCACCAAAGTAATTAGACACTATGGGTATGTCTATGGGGAAATCAACTTTCCTTTCAACAGCATTGCTTAGGCTGCTAGGCAGGAAGCACCTTCGACTGGACTGCAGATTGAACTGGAAGGAGTACTCAACTGGTGCACCTAGTTCACCACCTCCAAGACTAGTAATCAAGCGGGATTTAACAAAATCTGTTTCGTTACAATTGCAACAGCGATTACAATTGTAAATTCGGTTCTCTTCCCATCGGCTTGAAGGTGTTCGACTGGTTGAAGGATATTTCACGGTAAGAATATCATGAAAGGATTTCTCAGCGGCCTGAAGAGCTGAGTTCTGGAATGTGCAGGTTTCCTCCTCCAAGTCTTCTTCCATGAGAATTTGGTTTATGTACTTCAGGACAGCATCTGGGAAGTCACTCTCCATTGTTTGATCTCCAGCATCTGAACTCATCTTAGAAGATGAGATTCAGTTTATTAACGCCTGGACTTAGTGGTTGGAACAACAAGGACTATGAAACTTATGATCTAGATCTGATATTCCTAAGTCTAATTTGGACTGAAATGAATTAGACAGGAAGCTCAATAAGAACTGGGAAAAGTTTGGATTCACGGAATTGGATAGATTTCTATGATTATAAGAGTTTCCTTCAACTGAAAATGAGGTGAAGGATAAATGAAGCAAAAGGTCACAGCTTTGAGAAGTCCAAGAAGATTGATAGTTGCTAAGGCTAGGAACTCCATTTATTAGGTTGATTTCACTCATGAAATTCTTCATTCCTGGCCCTGTCAATTTCAGCCGTCCACAACAATGACCACGTTATCGTTTCATTCTGGTGAAATGTCAGCACGCCAAGCACTTCAACTACAGGAATAGCTAACTAGAAGTCAAATCAAAATGTCATAATCCAACTCGATCACACGTGCATTCTGCTCACACACGGGAATTTGTCACGGAAAACAGGCTGATAATTTTGACGTACAAGTACATTTTGCGTTGAATAAACAGAAAAATTTGAACAAAAATGATGATTATGCTTCCCACTTTCAGACTCAGCTTATTTTTCCTGAAAGTTATTGCCTAGCATGATATTTACTAAATTTTATTTTGTCATTGAAATGTCCAATTCTCCTAGAGGTTTTTCAAATGTTTTGACTTACAAAAACCTTCCAACTTGTCACTGCTTGATTTCAATTGTGCTATCACGTCCAGATTTGTTAGCCACCCAGGTGCTCAACGATTTTGATGAATTTGAAAACGTTGAAGACATGTTGGCTCAATAATCAAATCACAAAGTCCATGAAATCAGTCTGAAACTGACCTGCTCAGCCATGTTCTCAAGAATATTCAAATACTATCAAGCATGTGATTGATTTAACTCTTGTTTCGTTCACACACACCACTACCACCAACCTACTCCATTTTTAGGATTGTCTATATCTTTAGCTACAGCATATCAGTTAAACACTACAGCATATCAGTTAAACACTAAATCCTGAAACTTCATAAACTGTTTACCACAGACACAAACCTGAAAGTTCTTCAAATTGACGAGGAGAGATGGTCAAGCAGTTGAAGTAGGACTCATCCCTGCTAATCAATTTCAATTCAATTGAACAGTTCAATATGGAGACAAAAATGTGAAACTAAAAACTAATATTTTGATTCCATTCATATGTTACATAGCATGTACCATCATTCTTTTTAACTCAACAATTTCCTTCTGCAACTGCTAACTTTGAAAAAATGTATGCATCAAAAGGAAATGTGAAAAATGCCTCCCTTTGTTTTTCTTTGTCCTTTAACAAAGTCAAAAGGTTAAAAAATTCAGGGGCATTCCTCTTCCATTTTTGAGAATCTTTCTTCCCTCATGATTATCTATGCTACATTTCAGACACTATACTAGACTTGAGTTGACAAGCAATCCTCAAATCATTTGTATATCATCTCTTCAAGTACAGAAAGGACACCTTAGTTGCTCATGTTATTCACATGGTTTACAGCAGGTAAACACGTGGCACGAAATATACCTGCAAAGAAGCAAATAGCAAGCAGTAGGAGCTAATTTGTTAATTTTAATGTACAAAATACAAATTAGAACAGGATGCCAATGAAAAGCCTTGTAAATCACAGCAAAGTTATACTTTTATTAACCATTGAAGTTAGAACAAACCCCGTACAGATTTTTACTTTTAAGTGTTCATGACTTTTGGTTAATATACCAAATCTGCAGGAGCTCATCAAGGCAAGAGATAAACCTCCTGCACAGAAGAATAGATACACAGCAACTTACAAGGACCTTGGAAATATGGATGCTACAGTTAGGAGTTTTTTCTGGTTCTTCATTGTTACGATTACCTATTATATAATCTATAATTATTGATATTGTGTTGAGGACCTAACTATAGGTCCAACAACAACTCCTAGCCGCCCTGACTTGAGTCACACTCTAGGTTAGAAACAAACAACCAACCCACAGAATAGATAGATTGATCCTCTAGAATTAGATCACAGAATTATCGTAACCCTCACTTAAACAATCTCAAGTAAGAATACCCAAAAAAGCCGAAAAAAAACCACAAGAACTTTGCCCCGCAAACTTGCAAGCTTTTATTAATATTCTCCACTATAATAGTCCAAAGTAAAATCCCCCCAAAATTGAAACTCCTATTTATAGCTAAACTAGCCTCTTAATTCCTTTAGATAACAATACTCTGATTAGGAACAAAACTCTAAAAAATTGATATCAAATTACTAAAGGAAATGATATCCAACTAATTAAAGGAAACAAATAACAAAGTCTAACTAAAAATTATATCTTAAAAAGCTTAAAATTCCGCTTCAACCTGCATCAGACCCGTTGGTCGTGACTTGCTCAACCTGGTTGCATCTCAGGACACAAGTCGCGATTGTCCCAAATAAATGGTTGTGACTTGCACCACGGATTGCACCAAGTGATGCAAGTCATGTTCACCTTGGGTAATTGATCTTGAGTTGCATTGTGAGGTGCACCCAACGACACATGTTACGATCCTCTCTATCCGGATTTCATCTTCTCATGTCTTCTCCTAAAGTTCTTATCATTCCCCCATTCTTCAAGGATACCCTAGTCCTCAAGGGTAAAATCTAGGAAACTTTTCACCATGACATCATAGTCAATTCCACACACAATTTTTTCTCCTACCAAATATCTGTTCTTCCTCAGAGTTGGCAAGAAATGCTCTATACACAGTTCTGTGTGCTGCAGTGAGGCTACAGAATAGCACATGTTCAGTCTTTTTGGAAGCTGCCCATTCACATCCACTTTCATACAAAGAAGGAGATAAGGCATTATTAAGTCCTATAAAACTACAGTACACCTGTAGACTTTAGATACTCGTAAGGATGAAGCGTTAAAACATCCACCAACAGCTATGGAAACTGCCAATTCACTGTCCAGTGAACCTTCACTGTCATAATCATTATCACAAGATTTGGCCTGTTTCTTTCCACCACCCAGATCCTAAGCAGAATCATGTGATATCTCCACATGAAGGCTTGGATATCATTTTAGTGCTACCCTTCTCCACTGTCGCAAGAGTGTAACTGCGCGGACAAAAATGCTTGATCTGTACATATGACTGAAATGCACTCCAAGAAAAGATAAGACCTGTATGGTGTTGCCAAGACCCATCTCATCCCCAACAATTCATCTTGCTCATTGGCAATGCAATTCCCACAGCCATTGCATTGATAGTCGAAAAGATTGCTAAAGATAGATTCGGGGATTTTTAGACCTCTTCGTGTGGTACAAAAAGAGGCTCACTAACATCTTCTTCTTCAAGATCTTCTATTTCTTCGTCCAGAAGTGATCGAATTACCCTTCGCATCTTCACTTTATTCCCTTGGTTCCGCATCATCATCAACATCAGTATCACAGTCTTCTTTACTCGTAACCCTTCTTACGTGATCATCTGCAGATGCAACAGCATCAATTTCTAATTTTACAACCCTTAACTTGTTATAAAGTCTAGTTTGACTGCTAGTGATAGGATCGCTGCTTTCAGACTTACCACCAGGTTCCTCCTCTTCATTGTTCCCTCCTTGCGTTCCACTCGGATTGATTTCATCTAACTCATCCACCATTACGTCTGCGTCACGCCTAGAATTATCGGATTACAATCCTTCTCCATGAGTTCGTCTAACGTCCCTCTTTCCTCTTCCTTTTGCCAATCTCCTTTCTATCCACTCCAACCCTTCACCAGCGGTTCTCCTTAATTCTTCTATTGACTGATTCATGGTCATTGTTAATTACACTATGAACGTAGCCACTCCCTCCATTGTCTTAGAAATTCTCAGTTGACTCTCGCCCATTGCTTCCTACCTGCCCGGTTGATCATGGAAACATCTTCTGCTGAATTGGAATTATCTCCGGACTCTATCTCTCAACCAAATTATCATCGGGACACTCTCAAGGAAATTATCGTTGGGACACTCTCAATGAGAGGACCATATTGTTAAGGACCTAACTATAGATACAACAACAAGCTCTAACCACCCTCACTTACGTCACACGTTAGATTATAAACGAATCAATCAACTCACAGAATGGATAAATTGACCCTCTTGAATTATATCACAAGCCCTAACCGCTTTGCCTCACAAACATGCAAGCTTTTATTAATATTCTCCAATATGATAGTTCAAAACACAAACCCTAAATTGAAACTCCTATTTATAACTAAAGTAACTCCTAGTTCCTTTAGTAAATCAAACTACCTTTAGGAACAAAACTCCAAAAAAAATTAATAATATCATATTACTAAAGAAAAAATTATCCAACTTATTAAAAAACAAAAATCAAAGTCTTAATAAAAATAATATCTTAAAACACCTAAAATTTTACTTCAACCCACACCAGATCCATCGGTGGCAACTTGCTCGATGGGTTGCATCTCAAAACGCAATTTACAATCATCTTGGATAAATGGTCGCGAATTGCACCATGAGTTACACCTAACGACGTAAGTCAACATTTGCCTCAGGTAATTGATCTCGAGTTGCACTACTGGGTGCACACAATGACGCACATCGCGATCCTTTGTATCCAAATTTCACCCTCTCATGTCATCTCCTAACGTTCTCATATTTAATTCAAATAAAATAAATAGATAAATTAATTGTTCTACTAATTTAAAAGTTAAACACACTAACTATAAAAGTTTTGTTTGTGTGTGTATATATCCTGATTCAGTCTTTCATGGTTTTAAAAATTCTAAGAGACCATAATCATCATCACATTCTCAACACATTTTACCGAACTTTTAATATCTAAAGCCCATAAAACCCTCGATATCCTGAAACTAAGAAGACTTTTGAGTTTACTTGGTACATGGTGCACGTAGACAAGTTTCACTCACATGTGCAAAAACAAATTACAAAAAAAAAAAAAATAAAAAAGAAAACTAAACATAAACCAATTAGAAAATTCTTCTCCACCTGTACCATAAACAAAAAATTGTCTTTGAGACTTTGATGATAAGAATACTAGCAGACATGTACAAGCAAAATAATTCAGACAAGGGAACAAAAAGTACTTCTATTAATACAAGAAATAGAGTCAGAACACAACCTCGAAATCAAGGAAATATTTACAGACAAAATCTGAGGTCAAAGCCCCTGATTATCATCAACAACAGGACAACAATAAGGAAAAGGACTTATGTTACAAAATGTCCTGACAAGCCAGCCAGCAGCTAATATCAGCGCAGTTACAGCCTCCACCAATAGAAGAGGATTGAAATTCCAAGCTTTACTTTGTCAGGGAAGTTCTAGTCTATAATCTACCACCAACAGCCATAAGTCGAAAATAGTTCAGGACGAGACTAACAAGCCTTTAATTGTATGGATATTTTAACAAAACGTTGGTAAGGTAAGGACCACTGCAAGTAATCTGAAAACATCAAAAAACCTAAATTAGCTTCTTCAAATTCTCAAGGTTAATCCAATTATCTAAATTCAAGCTAATATTCTTAATATACAACTAACACCAGAAGATTTTTCAGGCAAATATACATAATATCATATGTACTTGCATATATTATTTGGAAGAAAAGAATTAAATGAAATTTGTTAGGAATATACCTTCATCATTTTCAAAGTTGATCGTTGCCTGTCAGGTCCTGGAAGAATCTAGCGCTCAATTCTGACTTTAAAGAAAGATGTTGATCCTATGCAGGTACCCAACAGGCGGTGGCACACACAATCCTTCCCTTCCATCCCTGCAGCATCCAATGCTTGTCTTCATCAATCACAAAGTCCTTGTGGTAATTCCAAGCCTTCAACTTCATTTGAAGCTTATTCAGCAGCTCTCGGTCCAATGGCAGCTGCTTGAACCCAGCCCTCGTGATCCGCACCTGCCACTGCTTGTATGTCTCAGGCCTCTCAACCCTCTCCAAGCCCTCAGATGCAATGGTATTGATAATATCTCGACCATAAAACTCTCTCTCAAACATCAACCTCTCTTGGTTGTCACGGGGTATAGTAGTATCCCACATATCAAACAGCGAGGAGAAGTGGAACAGTGCTTCCCGGAATCGTGTAACAAAGAAGGGAGTATTATAGGCACCATTGACAATAGCATTGATGAAAACATCTGGGTTCATCTTTCTGATCAAGCTCAAGACAGCATTCCTTGGACAGTCCACTTCAACAGTTTCATCAAGTAGGTACTTAAACCGGGACAGACAGTTCACAGCAAGCACCTCCCCAGTTCTAATCTTGAAGTCCTCAATTCGGATGGTTTCCCAGTTTTGTGATGCTATGCCATTGTACTCAAATGGAACATTAAAGCGCTCACAATACTTTGCCAAACGATGACCTGTCTCCTCAATTCTTTCTGCTGGCCGGAAACCAGGTTGTGGAAACTCTATCCCAGTAATCCGTAGCTTAGGAGGGCCACCAGGTCTCATTGACAGAAGCTGAATGAGAGATGGCCATTGGAAACCATATAGGATACCAAAATCAACAATGTGAAGAGTTGGTGAATTCTCAGCCATATGCATAAACATTTTGTTTGCAAACAAATTGGACAGCTTCTTAAATGGACAAGCAGAAAGATGAACCTTATAACATTTCAAAATATCAGCAGTCGTAGTCTTTTGAGCAAAGGAAGTGAAGAAAGTTTTATTTGCCATACCACTGCCAGCCAAGCGCGCTTCAAGACCATTGGCAAAGAAATGAGCCAGCCTCTGGGATCCATCACCAGTAGGGGAAGAGTGTTGCCGAATCTGCTTTAGTAGCTCATTAGCAGTCCTGAAGTCATTAGTGGACACGGCTTGTGCACAGAGAATGAGAAGAGTCCTCAAATCCACTGTTTCCTTCTTTCCCTGCTTCCTGCCACGGGATTTCCCACCATTAGATCCATTTGTTTGTCCATTTTGCTGCAAACTGTTGCTCGCCCCATTCTGCGCAGCTTCAACAGGATCCTCGGCATGGCACAACAAAGGCTTACCATTTGCATCGGTGCAAATCAGCAACACCTTATCAAACATTTCTGACAGTTCACTCTCTTCCCTAGAGACAGCTGACTGCTTGTTACTCCTCTCTTCTTCTAAATCTGGATTCCCCCGTGCATGATTCTTTCTACTCCTTAACCGTTCAGGTGAGTTTTCCCTTTCATCTCTCTCCACTTTGACAGCCACCATGGAAGTCTCTTTCTTTTGCTCCTCGGAAAAATTGTAGTTTTCCACATCAATAACTAGCTGATTACTAGTAGGAAGGAACTTGCTAGCTTCCTCCAACCCTCTCTTAAACTGCAGCATAGACTCCTTATCACTAAACATATTTTGAGCCAGAAGCTCATTCACAGAAGAACTCATTAACCCATCGCCCATATTTGCCGCACTTTCCGGCAAACTGACAGAATATTGTGAGTTGGGCTGCTGCGAATTGGACTCGAGTTGATAGTTACCAGGCAAAGAGCCTCGCAACAACAGGGGATTAAGCTCTCCAACATCACCATTAAATAGGGTATCAACAAAATCACTAGTACCACTATTAGTACTAGTAACTCCACCAGAATTACCACTAAAATCAATGATACTACCAGAAAAACTAGAGTAACTCCCTATGCTATCATTGACATATAATTGTGGTTGATTTTGCAGCAAAGGATAGTTTTGCTGCTGCTCACCAAGCACATCATACAAAGATTTTTCAGTGGCTTGTAGAGCCAACGGATCATAAAACATAGATGGCTTGTCTTCAATGTCCTCTTCCATAAGCATCTGGCCGATGTACTTAAGAAGGGGATCAGAGGATTCACTATCATCAGAGGAAGAAGAAGCTACTCCCTCCGGACTCCAGCCCGAAGTCGGAGCGAAAGAGCTTCCATCTGGGCTCAAACTGACAGACCCCACAGAGTCAAAATCTTGGCTCAGGGTTGAAGATGGAGTAAATATACCAGGATCTGGATCAAGAGCACTATAAGGGACATCTGAAAGGTTGAAATCTGGTGAAGGGATGGTGAACTTAGATCCATTTTCGATGTCCGAAAATTGATTAGAATAGGCCAAAAGGGTTCCATCATAAAGCTTGAAACCATTAACAGAATCAGAGAATCCAGTAGCATTTGGATCCATGAACGTCAATGTTAAAAATCCAAACTACCAAAAAGTCAAACCCAGATACAACTTCAAAGCTAAACCAAATCCAACCCACAAACAAAAGCGATCCCTTCTATATCTCTCCCTCTCTCAATCGACACATCAAACAACTTACAAACACACCAACAAAACGAAATATTTATGCAAACACATAAACAACAAATACACCAAACCCAACTAAACAATAGACAGATTACAAGAATCTAAACATACCCACATAAGGAACCAGAATTAAAACAAAGATAGAACCTTTTTAAGTCCAGTCTCCCCAGGAACCAGCCAGCAACTGAACCACAAACCAGCAGCAAATCTACAAGTAACAATAGGGTGGTGACCTTCTATATATAGATAAAATGAAATTACAAAATGAAAGTCAAAAAGGGATTTTCTGGTGTGCAAAGCAGCAAAGATGGGAACTTTCCAGGAAGCAGCTAGAAATGAATATAAAATAGCAAAGCCTATATTAGTAATTTTAAAACTTTTAAATCGACAGAATCACAAATTTTAATTATTTGTTATATTTAAATTAAATATAAAAGATAAATATTTTTAAAAGAGTAGATAAATTGAGATTAATTATAATAATAATTTAAAACTTAGGAAACATTCATTATAGAATCAGATAAACTCAGATAAAATAAGCTCAGGTAAAAGATTTACTTACTAAAGTTGGGGCGGTTATGTTATGTTATATTATGTTGCTCCAAAAGTTCACAGGTTATGACTCCTTCTCCAATGGAGTGCCCTTTTTTATGAAGTTGTCCTATGATTATTCTTCAATATGAATGTCTTGAAGGCCGCGTTTGAGTCTTTGACAGTCCAACATAGAATTGTGATGATAAATGATGTCCAATGAGAGAAGAGGCGTGAAAATTCAACAACTAGTGTTTACAAGTCAGCAACATGTGTGGAGCTGTCACAGTAACTGTAACTGTCTATCCAATGATGTTCTCGTGCTGGGGCCTACCAACCCTGCAGTGTTTACGGAGAGACATGGTCGGCTGTCAAAGGGTGTATATCAATGGTTGACTAACAAACCTCGTAATGGGACGCTTCAAGGACAGACAAAGCAAAACAGGTTGCGTGGACGAGACGACAGTGTTTACACCAGTCCCAGTTACAATATATAGAAATAATAAAATCAAACTTATGTGACTATATTTGAATTGGACATTTGGTAATTGCTATCTGAAGTTGTTGTATTGTATTTAACTTGGTTCATGTCTTGACACGTGAAATGGTGGATTAGATAGTTTCAACCCATTACTTAAGACATAACGGTTTCATTTATAAATATTAATATCTTTTAAATGACACATCTCAAGTAGTTAGGATTCTTGTCTACAAATATCTATATCTCTTAATCTAACACTTATCTCATACAGTTAGGATTTTCTGGCCAATTAATATGTACTTATAAATATGGATTAGTAAACTGATAATAGCATCAAGTTAAAAGACCTACCACTATGATAAAATGTGCTAAGATTTATTCTAAATAGTTAGTCTCACAATTTATGAAGATAGATGAATTCAAATACTAATCATAAATACTGTACGTATTTATTCCATAAATGTTATCTTATTATTAATCATCTTTTCTTCTTCTACCACATGTCAAATAATGAGAAAATGCACATAGGATGATAGCAACACAGTACGTCATACACTCATATGTATATAAATACAGGTGTTTGACATCCAAACTTTGGTAAAAATCCAAAGTACACAGATTACATCAGCTTCTATAATAAAACTCACAATATGCATGCCAAATATTTGCAAACATGGGACACTTCAGGTTCTCTCTTTTTCAGCTTTTGGCATTCAATGAGACTATTTACTAGAATGTAATTTACTTTGGATTCATGCAACTTTTTTTTTTTTCCTTTGGACTGTTCAATTTTGAATGAGATAAATTCCAAGGAAAAGGTTGCTGACCATTACTGGGTGCCCTGAAGCCGCCAGTGTTAAATGGGATTGTTTGGGACCCAAACTTTTTTTATCCATTTTTCTCTCATCTTCCGTCAATTTTGTTGTCGGTCAAAACAATCCATTTGAAACTTGGGAAACAAGCCTGTACAACCCCTTTAATCTCGTTCAAAACCCATTAATGAAAAGTTTTCAGTGGTCCCATAAGGGACTGTATTATCCACAGGCAGTTCAATCATTTGGTCATGGAAGACACGCACCCCTTGGGATTTGAATCAAAATCCATAAGTTTATTGTATTCAATTTGTGTAGATTGTAGACATGCAGTGTACTCAAATAGTAAAATATGACATATTTTGATTTGTGTGCATTGTTGTACACTTGTACTGCCGTCACAATTTTTTATTTGTGTGTGTCATTGTACACTAGTATTACTGGCAATTGGCAAAAGCTGTTATTTTTAATATTAATTATTTTTTATTTTATTTTAAAAGTTTTTTTTTTTTTTTTTTTTTTTTTTTTTTTTTTTTTTTTTTTTTTTTTTTTTTTTTTTTTTTTTTTTTTTTTTTTTTTAAAATGTTTTTTTAAAACTTTATTATTTATTATTTTCTATTTCTAATATAATTCACTTCCTTCCTCTTATTGCTTCCATTCACATATAGTTTTCCTATTTCTTCCTACTCCTAATTAATTAACATTTTTCTTTTACAATTTCTCGTTTTAGTTCTCTCCTATGTACTATTCCTTCCTTAAAAAATATATAAAATATTATTTATTTCTACTTTTTGTGTGCTACACAAAATTATTGGTAATTTGTAATTTTAATTAAATAATTTAAGATATAAGCACGTCGAGGAAATTTAAATTACATTTTTATTTTTATTTTATTTTTTCTATTTTTTATTTAATGATTTCATTAGAATTTTTAAATATAAAACTATTTGTTTTGTCTAAATATTATGTATTTTTTCATTTTATTTAAACTTTATAACTATCGAATTTGTTTTATATAAAAATATTATAAATTTAGTATGTTCTTAATTTTTTATATTTTTATTATTTTATTCATAGACTTTCTAAATAAATTCTCTAGGTTCACCGTTGATAGTATCCACTTTAAATTTGTAAAGTTATAATACATACTATGAATCAGGGTATTCTTCGTGGTTATTGTTTATTGTAAAAGATAATAAATAGAGATTAGAGTGCAGCCCAAGTCACAAAGAAGAAAAGTAAGCATTGGGTCACATTTTTCTTTTGACAAAGTTTATGTTGTATGTACACTATCATGGAAACAGGTACGTACCGTATCTGCCACTGGGTTGGTTTGACTCTAAGTATCGTAAGCTACTCTCTTTCTATTTTCTTTTCTGGCTGCCACTGGGTTGGTTTGACTCTACATAAATTGAGCTACTCTCTTCCTATTTCCTTTTCTGGGTGCTACAATCTCCTGACAGACCAATTGGTTCGATTAATTAAAAACTAACTGGAATTTGTCACACATAAATGCTATCCAAGGAGAAACAACATTCAAGGTCGTTTGTTTTTTACCCTTAACATTTAATGATATTGAATTAAACAATTAATTGATTTTTTTTTTAAGCAATCAAACCCCTGAAACTATTCAAAATTACTGAAAATAAAAACAATATTTTTTGAACTTTCACTTAATACCAAATCATTTAATTTTTGTAAATATATTATTCTAAGTTTATCCTTCCCAAATAATATATTTTCAAGTTTGTCAGAGTTTTATATTATACAAATTTCTTTTAATGTTTTAACAAACAACATTGAAAAATAAAAACTCTAAACTCCTCAACATCAAATTTTCTTACAGTTAGATTCATATATTTTTTCGATCAAATTTCGATAAGAATCTTTATTCATTTTCTTTATTAAATCATTTATGAAGTAGCTTATATTGTGTTTATTTGTTAAAATTCTATTATTTGACTAATATATTATGTTTATTTGTTTCTCCTATCAAGTTTTTGGTGTGTTAATGGTTATACATTGAATCTCAAAGTTTTTATATATTGATTATATGTTTTGGTATAAATAGAACAAGTTTCTCGTGTTAATGTTGTTGGTTTATGTATATTTATGGGAATTATCTTGTGTATATTAAATTTGCATATGACAATGGTATTTATTTATATACGACAAAGGTGGAATTCTCAAAGTTTCTCCTTTTTTATATATTGAATTTGTTATAGAATTAGTTTCTCCTTTTCGTTTTTTTATCTCAAAGTTTTATTGATAAAAATATCACAAATCTAGACATTATTCTATCTGATTGGGTGTTCTTGGACATATCATTAGATTTTTATGTTTTTGTGGGGTATAAAGTTTAGAATAAAATATATATTACTTTACAATTTCAACTTTTATTGTAATAGTAATTCAATTTAAGACAATTTTATTTATTTTTATTTAAACATATAAATTTAATTGACTCTATTATAATAATTAACATATTTTAATTATGAATAAAAATGTTATATATATAAATATTTTAATATTTATTAAATAATTTATTGCAATTATTTATATCATATTACATCAAGTTATATAACAACTAACGATAAAAAGGTATAAATGTCAAATCACTAATTTTTAGATAATTTTAACTTTAAAAAATAAACAAGATTACTATACAATTAAAGGTAAAGAAAAAAAAAGACAAATATATTTTCAGATTTCAAGTTTCAATTACTATTTAGTCTTCAGTTTTCAATAATATTATTTAGTATTTAGACATAAAGCAAACGACTCCTAACTATTACATGAATGAAATCATTTACATCTGTTTCTCAAATCCCTAAATCAAATAGACAAAATTTAAGGATTCACTTCCGTTGAATAGTTTAATGGAACACATGTATCATGTTATTTATATTGTTATCAAAAAATAAAAACACAGATAATATATTAAGTCTGTATTATAACGTGTCCCGTTGATAAGATCTGTTGACGTTTGGTTGGTCCTTGCGGTTTGCATAGGCATGCACAAAAACTTTATCTATATTATATAAATCAGACATTGTTGTTGTTGATATCATTATTATTATTATTATTATTACATGAAACAGTTAACAAAGACAGGAAAAGAATTTGCTTCGTCCAATTCGACCATTCTCAACCAACTCTTTCGTCTTATATATAATATTTTGACTGAGACCTCCAGTCAAAATCAACAAGAAAAACAAAACTTTTCTCATATCAGCACCAACCATTATTTAAATAATATTACCAAAATGTTATTATATTATCATTCTACTCTTAAACTATGGGTTGATGCACCCCACTAGTGATTGTACATTGAACATCACCAATTTATCGAGTACTGTTCCACCATCAACTTCTAATCCCCGGGCAGATTCATACGACTTGTTATAATATTATTATCTCTTTTGTTTTTTCCGTGTTCATGATATTTCTTCTTTGTAACAGTAAGGGTGGACTAGTCGTTGCAGCAATTGAAAATTTGGGACTTCTTGTTTTAAAAGATTTAAGACTTCGGTTTGAAGGAAACAATGATGACAACCAGCGTATGCTTTTAACAAGGCAAATATATATATATATATATATATATGAGAAAAGTATATGTCAAAATTTGTAAAATTATATTCTCATTTTCACGTAGGAAATCTCATACGTTTTTTCATGTGAAATAATTATTTAATGTTAGGTGATCACCTTTTTACATAAATTTTGACATACAGTTTTCATGAATATAAACTCACTTGTGATACATATCACCTCGTCCAATTTGATAACTTCTCATAATTCTACATAATTTTCATATATATATATATATATATATTTTTTAACTCACTCATCCAATTCGATCACCTTTCATACAAAATTTTAGACCAGATAACATTTTCACACACACACACAAAACATTCCAATTAATACAAGGAGCACACAACATTCCAATTAATACAAGAAGCAGCAGCAAGGATGGCGATAAGGGTAAACTACTGTTTTGTCATCTATTAACTGATCAGATAAAAGTTACAAGAGGAGTTTAGATACAATGAAATCAAAAGGGGAATAAGGGAATAACAACTACTGTCAAATGTCAACATAAGAGAAGTGCATGAAATAATACACAAGTCCAGATATCACCCCATGTCAAATTTGGCTCACTCCGTCTATAACCAAAAGTTTCCATTGAACTTGCAGAACACCATTGCTGGCTTCTTCTGGAAGTCAAGTCCTATGCAGGTACCCAAGCAGAGGAAGCATAGATAATTCGGCCTTTCCACCCCTGCAGCATCCATTGTCCATCCTGATCGACCATGAAGTCATCGTGATAACCAGTAGCCTTACATCTCAACTTTTTCATGAGTTGAGGGCCCACGGGCAGCTGCTTGAACCCAGCCCTTGTATTTCGAACCTGCCATTGTTTGTAGGTCTCAGGTCTCTCCACCCTCTCCAAGCCCTCACATGCTACAACATTTATAACTTCCCGCCCATAGAATTCTTTCTCAAACATTAATCTCATTTGATCTTCGCGGGGAATATTCGTATCCCACATATCAAACAATGCAGAGAAATGGAATAGTGCCTCCCGGAACCGTGTGACAAAAAAAGGGGCATTGTAGGATCCATTCACAATAGCTTGGATAAAAATATCTGGTTTGATCTTTCTGATTAAGTTTAGCACAGAATTCCTAGGACTATTCACCACAACGGTCTCATCAAGCAGATTCTTAAACCGGAACAAACAATTCACAGCAACGACTTCATTTTCCTTAATTTTAAGGTCTTCAATTCGGATATTTTCCCATTTCTTGGCTATGGCGTTGTACTCAAATGGAACATTGAAGCGCTCACAGTACTTTGCCAAGCGACGCCCCGTCGCCTCAACCCTTTCTGCTGGCCGGAAACCACGCTGAGGAAGCTCTATCCCTGTAATACGTAGCTTAGGAGGTCCACCCTGTCTCTTTGAAAGACAGAAAATGAGGGCAGGCCATTGGAAACCATACAAGATACCAAAATCAATGATATGCAGTGTTGTTGCTTTCTCAGCTAACTCCAGAAAAGTATGGTTTGCAAAGACGATCGCAATCTTCTTAAATGGGCAGGCTTCCATATAAACATGATAAGCTTTCAACATCTCAGCAGCTGATGTCCTTTTGGAAGACAGAGCAGTATAAATCTGGGCTCCAGTGCCAGCCAAGCGTGCTTCAAGGCTATTGGCAAAGCAATGGGCCACTCTCTGAGTTCCATCACCAAAAGGTGAAGAATGCTGCCTAATCTGCTTCAGCATCTCGTTAGCAGTCCTGCGATCATCAGCTGAGACTGCTTGTGCACACTGGATCAGTAGAGTCCTCAAATCCACTTCTTTTTTATTCACAGGTTTCTTCGTGTAGTTCTTCTCAGCACTAGACCCTTTCATTGGCCCATTTTGCTGCACTGCCTTTCTTGATCCATCATGTGGAAGGGTATTATCAGGAAAACATGTAGAACCATTCTTTTCGTGACAGATTAACAACTTATCAAACATCTCTGATAGCTGCTCAGTCTCTTCCAGGTCAACTGCTGATTGTTTGTTACTCCTCTCTTCTTCTAAATACAAATCTTCTCGTTCACGATTCTTTTTTTCCCTCAACCCTGAAGACAAATGCTCTCTCTCATCATTCTCAGCCTTCACAACTACCTTTGTAGCCGTTTCCTTCAATTCTGGGTCAAACTTATCAATCTCCAGATCAATAACCAATGAAGTAACTTTAGGAAGGAACTTACTAGCTTCCTCTTCGCCTCTCCTAAACTGAGACATCAAGTCACTCTGACTAAACAAGTCCGGAATCTGAAGTTCACTTGCAGCAGATGCTGCAAACACATTCCCATTATTAGCAAATCCATTTTGAAATTTATTTGAAGTCTGCGAGCTAGACTTGGCTGTAGTCTGCGAGCTAGACTTGGCTGTGGACTGAAACACAAAGTTAATAGGAATAGGCATTTGCAACAATGCGGGCCTGAATTCCCTGTAATCACCATTCCAGAACGGTTCAACCAAGTGGTTTGTACCGGAACTAGAACTACTATTACTACCATGATCACTAAAACCACTAGAAAAATAACCATCTGGGCTCTCAGTGTTGTAAAACGGGGGTTGATCGGGAGAATAAGAGCCCTTCTCACCAAGGACTTCATATAGTGACTGCTCTTTGGCTTGGAGAGCCAACGGATCATGAAACATACACGGTTTCTCTGCCATGTCCTCTTCCATAAGCATCTGGCTGATGTAATTAAGAACAGTTTCAGAGAAGTCATTATCATCAGAGGGAGAAGAAGACTCTCCCTCTGGACTCAAACTAAACGACTGAGCAGAAAAGCCAGAGTCCCGTTCAGGTGTTACTAGCAAATCATCCACAAAACTTGCATCTAAATTAGAATCATTGAATTTGAACTCATTAGCAACATCCAGGCACTCATTCGAATTGGGAAAAACAGTATCACGCTCCCCATTGAAACCATATATTGAACTGTTAAATTCAGTGAACTGCGAATCCATAATCATATATGTTTCTCTCTCAACTTTAACTTAAAAAACGCCAATTCACAATTCCAACCCTAAAACTGATCACAGACACAAAACTCCTAAAAAGATTAAAGCTTTCCACAGCAGAACCAAGAGTCCTTAATCCCCTAAAATACCCACCAAAATATAACACAAAACTCAATAGCAGACAACATCAAAATCAAGTCTTTCTACACAAGACAGCATAAAAATCAAATCTTTCTCCACAAGACAACATCAGCATGATGACTTAACATAAGAGAAGCTTGAAAAACCTGAACTGGGCATACCTTGGATTGAGAGAGCACGTAGTTGACGACACAAAAAGGGTGAAACAAAACATATTGACTTGTTTTCTAGATTTTATCTCTACAAGTTACGTGCTTTCACAAAACTAAAACATTTCACTGCTCTTGTGATTGGTCTGTGATACAACAGAAACCTTGATACATCTCCGCTGATCTCGGTCCCCTTCCCTAGTTACTTCCTCCCCAACTCTGCATTATGCTGGGTCGTGGGAACCACTCGACCGACGTCTAAGAGCAGAACATGCTTTATATGTGGAAGTGGGTCCTGCACTTCCAAGTCTTAGCCGATTAGTTTCGTTGTCCTGTGTCTGTGGGACCCTTTTGTGTTGCAGTGAAGTTGGACCTGCCTCCTGTGAAACCGGTGAAGTCGGTCCACGTAGAAAGTGGTGCTTTATGGACATTAAATCATGTTATCATGGAAAATTTTTCTATGGCTGAAGCAGAATGTACATCTTCCATTCGCTAATGTTGCTTGGTATAGAAGTTATATTTTGATAATATCATTAGAAATGATTTACACATATAGGCTAGGTTTCACATATGAGACTGAAATAGAATTGATTGGATTAAATTAAAAAATTATTGTTTCATATTTGGTAAAATTTGAAATTTGATTAAAATTATATCATATTATGTTTAATGTAAGTTGTCATTGGATTTGAATAAAATTAATTTAAATATTTTATAATGTACTTCAAATTAATTTTAATTTTTTTAAAAATTTATTAAAAAAAAAAAAGTGGAGATGAAATATTCATTCCCAAACTCATCAAATCTCATCATTTTAATTGGGAATTAGCATTCTCATGAGATGAGAATTTGATAGAGTTTGGGATTAGGTTTGAAATCTCACTTATTGCTCTCTAAATATGGGATTCGAGAGTTTGAGATATTTTGAATCTCAAATTCACATCAAATCCTATGTTTCAAACATAGCCATAAGTAATGCTAGACTTCCTAAAAATTTTGTCAAAATTCATGCACAACTAATATGACATGTAAGTTATCAAAATCTTATAAATCATTTTATAATTTATAAATTTTGACAATTCATATGTCACATCATTTGGGCATGAATTTAGAAAAAATATTTGAGAAATCTAACATTACTTCCCAAATATTTTATCCAAATGATATGACATGTGAATTGTCAATATTTTATTCATTATCATATACGATTTACAAGATTTTGACAACTATATGTCACATCATTTATGCATGAATTTGGGCAAAATATTTGGAAAGTAAAGCGTTACTTCCTAAAGATTTTGCCCAAATTCATATCCAAAATAATGTGGCATATGGGTTATCAAGATCCTATTAATTATTATATCATCTTATGTTTTACATAATCTTGACAACTCACATCAAATCATTTAGATAAAATATTTGGAAAGTCATCATATGACTTGAAATGATTTGTAATTGAAATGATCTGAAATTGGATTGGCCTATAATCAAATTAATGTATCAGAATTAGAACAAATTGTTTACTTCAATTATAGGAATTGTAATTAGAACCAATAATACTCATTTTCAAATATTTACATTTGTAGTGGGATCAAACTACAATATATAGACTGAAAATGGGTCTCGTCAGTCGACTTTATAGAACCTAACAACATGTGTCATATACAAATCAAACAAGAAAGAATGTGGATGATCTTGACACTGATAGGGTGTCGGCCAAAAACCTTTCAATACTCAAATCAGTACGTTGAACAGAAAAGATAATGGAAGCATAAATAAATGTTATTCTAGTTGTGTTAAGACAAAAAATAAGTATGATCTGTGCTATTGGACAATATAAATCGCATGGACTGTAAGACAATATAAATGAATGGCTAAGCTACGATGCAGTGTAGGTGAAAGTCAATGGCGAGGAGTTTGGTCAATGTTGTTAGCTAGAACAACATTGACAATGATCCAAGACAGTGATGGTCCAACACTAAGTTAATCACACCAAGTGACTTAGAGCGTCGTGTTGGTGGATCCGATTGAGCTTGTTGAAGGAGAGAACGTGTTGGGTGAGAATGTAGACAGTGTCATGAGGATTCCGTCATTAACGGTGATCAGAGTTGGATCTTAGAGGGGTCTGATGACGGTTCGACAGCATGACAATACATGTGAGATGAAATGCCTAATTTGAGGGTGTGAAGACCCTTTTATTGGCATGCTATCCTACTAAGTCAGAAGAAGTCTAGTTGCAGTAGACTTAAGAGTCCAAATTCTAGTAGAATGGGGGGTGGTCGTAGTCATCCCTAAGTTATCGGAGATGATGACGATTAATCTTAATCTGATTGTGTCTTATCTCGTAGATAGTTGAGTCCTGGTGTAATTAGATTCGAGGTGGAATAGTTGGAGTTGGATTATGAACCTTAGGTTGATGTCATGTTGACGATCTATAAGAACAATATATAGTTATCTTGAATTTAGTCGATCAAACCAATAAGTTGTTCTACCGAGAGTATATTTATTCTAAGTTGAGTATATTAAATCGTTTGACTCGTTGACCAATCCATATAAGGAAATATAACCTGTGTCGACTAAAAAGTTGGGTTGTAAGCCTATGTCAATAAATATATTGGGTCGTTGTCCAATTGGCTCGTGGACCTGTGATTATCGGATCTAGATCTGTGGCCACTACAACTTTAAATTGGAATCGGAATAAAATATTTAAAAGTTATAAAAATATCATTGATTAAAATTCGTATTCCTTTAGCATTTTTAAATGAAAATTATGTTTGTTTTTTTTTTTTTTTTTGGTCATCAAGAAATATATATATGTTTTATATAATAATATTATAGTCATTATTATTTTTTAATAATAATAATGGTTTTTTGCTAATAAATTAATGTTATATACTACACCATTGATGAATATAAAATAAGTTTTTCTCACTTTTTATTTTTTAAATTTATTTTTTTTTAAAAAGAGTATAAAATATCTTTTAATATTTAAAAGGAAATGGAAATAAGAATCGTATATAGGGTGAAGGGAACAATAATCTCATTCCACAATCTCAAATTTGTATGAAACTTATATTTTTCATTCCCATTACAGATTAATTTGAGCAAGTAAACACTAACAATTATATCCATTCTTTATTCTTGTTCCTTAATTTCATTAAATATTTCCTTTTAAAAAAAAAAAATTACTGATGGCTTAGAAACTCGAAAATTATATAAGAGATAGGGCATTTTAACATTGATGAAGTTCTTGAGAGTGCAATTCTCATCATATGGGCATTTTAGAACTTGAGACAGTAGTTTCCCATACATTGGAGTCATTAGGTCTTGGAGTCCTTTAACGTACTCGGTATCAATTTTCAAAAAATAATGATACATCTAACTCAAATTTGAGATATTATTTTACTATAAAAAAAAAAAACTTTTTTTTTTTTTTTTTTTTTTATTTATTATTTTTTTTATTAAAGGGTAACAGTTTTATTCTTAAAAAAAATAAAAAATAAAAAAGGTGACAGTTGGTTGCTTTTAGTAATCCAAATTCCCTTATTCAACCTTGGCTTCTGCTTCATCTTTCCATTTGTAGGCCTAAACCTAAGCCCTTTGAATTTTGGATTCTCTACTATCTGATTTTGTATTGATTAGTAATGTGGTTTTTTTTTTTTTTTGATAAAAAAAAATGTGTTTGAATTTTGGATATGAATTTTCTCTTTATTTAAACTTTACCCTTTAAAAAGAAAAATATTATCCTGTTACTATTAGAAATAATAACAAAATAAATCCTAATCATTCATAATTACTACTGTTCAAATGTCACTATGACACTTGAGAGTCAGTCCATTTTTTTTTTTTTTTTGGAAATAAAGTTAGTCCAAATTTTGGACAAATAAAGGATTCAAATTTGTTGACATCTTGCACCGGTTTTACTCGTATTAACTTTGGTTGTAGAGACAGACTGTTGCCACCCCTTCAAAGAAGATAAACAGAAACAAATTGCAAATTTTGAAGAGTGGTAATGGACTGGTGTCCCCACCAGATAACAACATAGCGGTAGTCAAGCAATGCAAGTAATTTGTTTCTGCAAAGTAAGAAAAGCGAAAGTGTCACTATCATGAGTAATGTTTCCACAGGAACAATCCAGGTCCTTGGGACATTTCTTAACATATTTCATCCAATCTTTGGCTCTCTGTCAGTTTGATTTTTGCTCCAATTTCATGTGTTCACACATGCATATGTATCAGCTAGATATAATGTAATCAAAATTTGATACAATTCTTGGCAGCAATTTTGAAAGCATCCTTGTTTTTGTACTGTAAATCTGTGTGCTTCTGGTATTGCTTTAATTCTTTCTCACTATTTTGAAAAATAAAAGTCAAATTTCATCATTTTACGAATTAAAAATGTGTTGGTATGACTTTTGTGTTTAGAGATAATGGATTAATCATTTATGAGTTTTTACCCTTGAGAAAATTTGTAGTTATTATTATTATTTTTAATCATCGTAGCACATTTGGTCAATATAAGATCAAATTTAAAAAAGTACATGTTAATTGAAATTGGTGTTGATTTATTGAATTAGTTATACCTTTGAGTCTTTGACTGGTTAAAATGAACTGAATTTAGAAAAATAAATTTTTTAAACATGTGTTGTTATGACTTGTGCGTTGAGAGATAACTGGATTTACTATTCTTTGTCTATGAAGAAAATTATAGTTTTTTGTGTTTAAATTATCTTAGTAATTTTGTTCAAAATAAGATCAAATCAAACCATTTAAAAATTATATGTTAATTGAAGTTGGTGTTGATTTTTACTTTTTTTTTCCTGCCAAACTAGATACTTTGACCGGTTAAAATAAACGGAATTTAGAAAAAGATCTAATATATATATATATATATATATATATGTATATTGTATGCATGTATGTATGTATGTGTAGTTGAGGTGCTCCACCGATACATTCTCTCATACTCGCATGGGTTTATGTTATGGATTTGGATATTTGCACTCCACTAAAGCTGTACATGCACCATTCCGTAAATACATCTAGGGGTAAGCATTTTTGGCTTTGGATTGGAAATCTATCAATCTAATAAATTCTTTAACTCAATCCAATCTAATAATAATCAGGGTTAGGTTGAGGGATTGTATTTAATCTACTACAAAAACATAAAAAGTTCAGTTGGTCGTTCGCAGTTTTAGCAATTTAATTACAAATAAAATAAATATAAATAAAAATTTCAATTGTTACAAATAAAAGTTTCAATTCACCACAAATTTTGTTTTTTATCCCCATCCCCAATAAGCATTTTTCTAGAAGGAAAAAAAAAATCTTGGATTTAGAATTAGAGATTGACGTATATCAGGATAAGTTGAAAATTTTTCAACCCAACCCAACTTAACTTAATTTTTAACTCAACTAATCCCAACTTTTTTAATATTTAAGTCAACTCAGCCCAATCAAAAATGGTTGGATTGGGTTGGATCTATCAAATTGTGTTTGGAGAAGTCCACCCCTAATTCATCACCATTAAATATTATTTTAAAAAACATAATTTATAATTATGATTCACTTAATGGGGTGAACTTACTAAAGGGATGCACACGTGGTTTTAGAGAGGTGCAAATAAATTCTCTTTGGATTTAGTTCCAATCCAAGTTTTCACCGAACAAAATTGGGCTGAGAGTAAAACATTGGGCTCAGATTGAAGACTTCAAGACATCCATAACGGGTTTTTCAAGTTTTGGGCATTTAGATAAATTTTGAGCCCAATTAACATTAAATTTTTCAACAATAAATAGGAAGACAAGCTTGACGCAGGGAAAGAATAGAAATGTGACACATTATTAAATTTTGATTATGACTATGATTATAATTTGCCTCTTTACTTTTCTATTAGTTAGCTATCCAAAAAAAAAAAAATCATTTTTATGTGCCAACAACAATTTCTTTGCCCTTTTTTTGGTTTAGATATTATGTAAAAATTTTACATATGAACTTATGCAAAGATTAAATCCGTATTAGATCAATTAATTATCTCAAAATTCATTTATATCAAATAATCAATATTTTCATTAATAGTGAACTTGAGAGAGTTGGAACATTTTTATATAGAAATGTTTGAACAAACCCCAAGTTGACATTAAAATGGAGTTAAAGCAAAATAAAACGTAAAGGAAATAAAGAAATAATGAGTCAAATCATACTAATTATACCGACCCTCCCTACTTTTTATCTACTCAATTAATTTTTTTTCAATACACATCATGAAATATGAACCACAAATATAAGTATGGACATCTCTATCTTCAACCCTATTCTCCCCCAAAAAAGAGCAAAATATGAGGCTTCTCCTCCTCTCATTTTTTCCATAGCCATAGAGATTCCTCATCTTTTGTGGATATATATATATATATATATATATATATATATATATATATATAAAATGAAGAAATAGATGGCGAAATATGACAATCAATCTATTTTTAGCCAGAAGAGAAGAAACCCATTTATTTATTTGTTTATTTGTTCATTTTTCTTTCTTTATTTCATATCAAATAATGCAAAGACAACCTTTTGATGAAAAGGATTGATGGTGACATAGCAATTGTATTATTTTCCATCAATTTCTAAGAAACTTTCATGGTCTTAATCTATTTAATAATGGCATATCCTAACTACTTGATAAAGAATTTATAAATAGTATTCTGTTTTTCTATTCTTTTTTTTCTAAGTTTCTTAGCTGGAAGTGTTATACTGATTAAAAAAAAAAATTTTTGTAGATTGTAGTTGAATATCAATGACCAAACATATTATATCTTTTAAAGTTCAGAGATCTGTTAAAATCTATCAAGATTAAATATTATTTATACTTTTTGGATATCTATTTCTGTGAATAAAAAACTACTCTCGAACACACTAAATTAAAACGTGTTGAATAATCATAATTTGAATATAAATTTTAAATTTTTAAAACTAATGAATATAATATATATTATATTTAAATGTATTCTCTTTGATAAAGAGAATCATTAAAAATTTTATTTCTATGGAGAATTCTAAAAACCACTTTGAAATTCGACTAATTTTTCTTTTTAAAGAAAAATCATGAGTGTTCTAAAATTTTAATCAAATATTTCTTATCTTAATATTTCTTGCTTATAGGTTAAACATACCAATTATATTAGATGTAGACATGTGATTAGAAAAAATTCTCTAAAAGTAAAAGTTAATTAAAATCCCCTGAATCATTGTTTGGGATCATAAGCAAGATTCCAACTTACAACCTCGGACAAATTATTCTCGTGAAAGTAACAGCTTCTCATATATAATAAAACATAACATTAAAAATAAAAACCCTATGTAAACTTTCTTTATCTGATCACATGCAACCACGTGCCTCCTTAATGGAATTTTTTCATTTTTACCCAATAATTGTATTTTATTATTAAAAAAATCGTGTCTTCTTGTACTATGCATGAAAATGATTTGGGTATAGCTTAAAAGCAGAGATAAATGCATGTGATCCAATAAAGATTCCTCTTAATTTGCAGCTCTTCTGCTTGTCCTAACCTTCTATATCTTTAATTATGATTGATTTTTTTTTTTTTTTTTTTTGTCTTATAATTTTGTATATCTTAATGGTTGGTCTGTCAGATTTAGTCCACCAAGAAATATCTGATAATAATTTGCTTGCTTTAAAATATTAATATTCATCATATCACACATTAACATACGTAGAAAGGATAAAATTTGAAACCTAACGAGATTAATCATTCAATTCCGAATACCTCTTTCCACAATCAAGCCCTCACTATTAATGAAAATTTGACTTTTTGCCCAACTTCTACAAATCTTCTCAAAAAATACATTACGGATTTTACTATGTAGGTGTACTCACATAAAAATCAATTTCATGAGAGGATTAGTATTGATTCCAGGAAACAACATTCGTCATCTAAATTGTGACATTAATAATGAACGGAGAAAGATAATGGAGCACAGAAAAATATAAAAACATCAAAGAATAATTTGAAATGTCGACGAATAAATTTCATTAACAAACTCTTATTCTGTCAATCATTTACAGAAATCCCGTCTCTCCATGAAGGAGATGGAGAAGACACGACAAGAGCAAAGAGAAAATATTACATAGATGATTTTCTTTTTCTTCATCATACTTCTTCTATTTTTTTGATAACCCCTATTTTACATAATCATAGTATAAATACACAATATTTTTAAAAAGAAATAATTAGACAATCATTTCCTAACCCCATCATCATCAGTCTAAATTCTCCCAGACATATAATAATGTACCATGGAAAGAAGAGCTGTTGAGTTGATTGAAGGAGGAAAGCTTCGATATACTACACACCAAACCACCATTTACATCGTGCCATGTGACACGAGAGACTCACGCCAATGTTTAATCATGCCACATAGCATGATTTGAAGTGGTTTGAGCGTATACACCTGCACCAGACACCTTAAAGCTTTTCTCGAGAAAACAGGTCTCATGGGGCTGTTGCTGCTGCTTAAGTTGTTGTTTGGCTTGTTGTTGGGACCAAAAAGCATGAGCAGTTAGAACCCTGTCCAAGAGCTCCTGAGGCACAGGCTCACCCCTCCTTTGTTGTGGGGATATTCTTGCCGTGTGCACTAGTGTTTTCCATTTATCCTGCCACAAACAAAACAGAACAAACCATCACAACCAATCATCACACCATGTGACACCAACCCTTCTTTAGGCAAAACCCTTAAAAGAGAAGATTTACGACCTAAAACAACCTACATTGTGAAGCTTTCGCTTTCTGCCCAGATCGCGAAAAGATTAAAAGTACTAGCCATATATAGTTTTATATAAGTTGAACCAAAAAGGTCAGGGGCAGGCGCAGGGGCATGGGCTGGTCCAGGTTGGTTAGTCACAGAAAGAGAAGAAAGTGGAAATAAAGTTGGTACAAGAGAAGTCTTGTGAAGTGGGGATTCAAGAGATTCCCTGTGGGACAGTTGTTATATTAGAGATAAAGCTAAAGAGTGCAATAAAAGCTATATATGTAGATCATATCTAATCATTTACCTGTTATACAAGCAACTATTTGCTTGCCTGAATATATTAGACTATCTGCTCTCGTGGGTCCAAGCCAAAAAGTAGACTTTGTTCAAATTTTAAAATGCAGAGGCGATTTAAAATACGACGGTCAGGGAAGCATCAAACAATTACATTGAAGTTAGAAATATAAAAAATTGCAGGTGGGCATACAGGGAAACAGAAAATCAAACAAGCACAAATGGGTAAACTTTTAAAGTGAAATGCAAAAACAAGTACTGTAGTAAATTTGTAAAAAGGGAAATGAGAAATGATATAGCGTACCTTCAAATCCACATAAGTTCGATGCTTGGCGTTATCAAAAGCTCGAAGTTTAACATCACGCCACCTGCAGATTTGAAAAACAGTATCAACCTTAGAAACCTCGTCTGTCAAAGCAGTGATTGAAGTGTAATTTTAATGGGGTATTGTAATACCTTCCAGTTCCAAGTTTCTCAACTGCCTGAACCAGTGCTTCAACTTCAGTAACAGAGAAAGGTCGACGAATTCGACGTTGCACAATTTCAGAACGCTTGGATTTTCGGTGCACTGGAACCACAGCTAGTGCCTCGACGCTCATAGCTGGGACAGCAACTAGTGCTTTAGAATCATTTGTGCTTTTGTCAATGGACATGTCAGTAGGAGAGGGTGCTGAATCATGATCACTTTCAATAGAGTTGCCTATGTTAGCCAAATGCAGTTCAGCTGCCGCATCACAAGTGCCCTGGTGAACAACAGCTGGAGAAGGCGGATACCTAGTAACCAGACTTTTTAAGTTATAAGCTTCACTCGTCGGCTTAAATCACATCAAACAACCAGAATTCTCACATCTACTGGCTAGTGAAAGAGGCAAAAAGAAGGCAAGAATGTTAATATGCATAAAGTCAAGTCCCACTGTCTCAACATCTCTCCAAATAGTATTAATCATTGTCATACAACGCAAAAGATTCATTGGCATCAGTCCAGCATCTAATAATCATATTTCATACAAATCAGAGTCTTCTACATGACTCCCCAAAGAGAAAAAAGAGAGAACAGGAGCTTTACTGAGAAAAAATAAACGCATTGTATGAAATTTCGCTGTAGAAATAAATCGATTTATCTGAAAAAGTATTACACAATTGACTCTGAAAATCAAGGAAACAGAACATACTTCTTCTTAATATAAATGATTGGTCCTGGCAAATGAATGAAGCATATCAAATGAAGTTCTGAATAAGAGCACATTCCCGTTACCTTGTTAGAGGCTGAGGACTGCTGCAAGGAAGCATACAAGGAGTCTCTCCAGGGCACAAAGGTGTGGGATTCTGAGAAGTGTTAGGTTCCAGGCTAAATCCCAAAGCATTTAACTCGTTATCATGAGAAATTCCAGTCTGGAGTAGAGTTTTGTTGTCATCTCTGACCTTCTTTCCCTGAAGAAGTACACCAACGCGCAATCCACCTCCAAGTATAGCATTCACTGCCTCCATAACCCTCCTCTAGAAAACAACCAAATAACATCAGAATGCATGACAGAAACCAAATGGTTTATAAATGAGGCCCACCAATCGCATCACATTGTGACAGATACCATCCTTCACAGCTCATGTAAAGACTATACACGTACACATACATATATATAGAAACTACACATATATACCATACTAATCATGGTTTCATAATAGAGAAAATATACAGTCAAAATCCAAGATCTTAGTAGCCCTGAGAAGAAACAAGAAAGGAGTGTGGAAAATCAGATATAGAACATATCTCTAAACATATTCTTCTATCACCTCATAGATCAGTATGTATAGTATTAAAGTAGCTGCCAATTGCTTTTATCAAAAAGATAGGAATCAGAAGCCATTAAACCTTCAACGAACCAACAGTTGCACTCTCTGGTAGCTCAATAAAAAGCTCCGGCACCCTGAAAGACTTGATCCTAAGCTTCACTGAGTAAAAGCAAAGACATCTTCATGTAAGAATCTCTTTGAATGTCAGACACCAATCAAGTCAAAGGAGTAAAAATGAATCATTCTGTCAAAAGGCTCTCATACCGTGAGAATCCCTCGATCGGAATGATGCGTGCGAAGCTGGCATGGAAGACGGTTTTCCAGGGGCTGCATTACGATAAAGAATCGATTTAAAAAAAAGAGACTACCAAGAGCAATAAACACCCAAACCAAATAAAATGAACATAAGAAATTGAAAACAGGTAAAAATTACCTCCATGCATCTTATGACACAAATCAGGACCATCTCCGTTGATGCCCCTCTCAGGTGAAAGACAGATGTTCTTCCTACTTATTCCTTCATCATAATTCGATATTGAGCTAAAAAGTCTCCTTTTCTTAATAGGATAATTCCTTTCAGATCTTATGCTTCGGTAATAGTTATTCCTATTACGGTAAACAGCCTTCAAATCACCATCTGAAAACATCAACACATCTAAATATAAGATAGAAATCCTCGATTAAAATAACCATGCTAATACTTCATAACAATCTCAATAAAACAGTTGAGAGACAAAACAAAGCAGCCACTTACTAGTATTAGAAATGGGAACATCCTTCACTTTTGGATGTACTTTCCAATATCTAGAAGCCAATATTTTCCTAATTCTTCTGTCTCCAATACGTGGAGCAGACCTAAAGAATTTTTTTGAGGTGCTAGGGTGAGTACACCCAGAGGAATTTTCGTCATCATCTCTACTAACTACATTTACATAATCCTGACTAGCAGGAAAAGAACTATGCGGACCAGGGTCCCTGCACAAAGCCACCTTGGCACTACTATCTGAACTAACTAAAGCGGAAGGTTTCCCATCCCAGACAACCGGATCATCTAAACCGCAAACATCAGCCCTATTACCAAACTGCATGCTACCAGTCTTATCTGACTCATCTTTTATAGATCTTTTTGTTTCAATTTCTAATTTACAATCACCATACTCCCAGCCTACGTCTACTTTGCTAGCTACAGTTCCCATTTCATTCTTGGTTTTACCAATCACCTGCTGCTGATCGCCAAACCCCTCAGAGCAATCAGAAGTAGTAATTACAGAGGCAATTCCAAAATGGACATCATCCTGATGATGTGGTAATTCCTTAAGACTAAATTTCTGGTCATGAGCCTGTGAAACAAGCTCAGAGACAATAAATCCCCTATCAAAGCCTCCTTGATCACATGTTGCTACTTTCAATTGTTTATTTTGATCCTGCAATTCTTTTTTCTCAGTCGCGACTGGACCTTGATCTTCATTGGTTGATGCGTTACTGGAACTAGGAGGACTTTCCTTCTCAAGCAATAACTTTCCAGCTACAGTGGCCAATAAGTCAAATGCACACATTTGATTGTCTTCAGCCCTCTTCTTAAATGGACGCCTCCTCTAAAATTACCAAGAAAAAACAATTATTAAAGATCCAGTATGAATGTAAATAAACAAACCGGCTACATATATAGATAAACACATTACCCTAGCTGATCTGGTAGCTCGAGGTGTATAGGGCACCTCATAGCCATTAAATCCGTAATATAACCTCTTCTGCAACACCATATCTCAGAGATCACACCATAAACAACACATCAAACAGCATTCTCAATCCATATTTCTATAACCGTGCACCAATTAAATCTCCTAAGCTCACAACTCAAACGCAATACCCTGAAAACAAGAAGCACAAGAAATGAATCGAATGTCTTACATTGAATGTACAAGTATCGACAAAATTACACATATGGCACATAAAAATTAACCTAGAATAATAACACAAGATATAGTCAGACGGTAATATCCAAACAAATCATAATCATAAAGTACAAGTTTCCTTTCAACCAGAGCTTCAAATGGCAAAAACAAAACCTATACACAGATTTCACATGAAAAGTCCAAACCTTTGACATCCTATCAATCATCAAGTATCAGCATCACAATGCAGCAATATCCTCGGTTTTGCCAAGAATCCATTACCATACCAAGTCTATAGCCCAATTCCACTCCAATCATAAACTACCTATGGACATTCCCCAGACACAAATCTGTTAAACAATCATTCACAAGCTAGAACCCGAAAAAGAACCCTAATCAGAGTTGAAAATTCAAAATTCAACAGGGACAAACTCCATATCAAAACCCCAATTCTGCAACTTCCATCAGATCCACATGATCTGGCATCAAGAACCAAGCAATACAACAAACCCAAATAAAAAAACCAACCAGATAACTACAAAAAACACAAAATTTAAGAGAAATTCAGAAATGGGTATCAAAATGGGAAAATTTTTCAAAACATCATCAACCTAATCAGGTGCATGAAAACAATTAAAAAAATGTAATTTAAAAAAAAAAACAAAAATTAAAAAAAAAACAAAACACAAAAAACAAAACAAAAACGATGATAACAATATATGGAAATCAAAACTTTCATTTTCCAGACACAACTTTGTTTTAATAAAAATTAAAACTTAAACCACACCAAAACCCTGAATAGAGAATCCAATTCATAGAACCCAGAAAATCAATCCAGGTATATGATCTAAAACCCTCAACCAAGATCGATTTCAAAAAATCAAATAGCAAAAAAATTGTTCAAAAATCATGACTTCTTATGCTAAAAATGTTAAAAATTCAATTTTTTTGAAGAAATGGTCGAATTATCCACCAAATCCCAGATCGAACCAGAAAAACCCCCAATTGTGAACCCTAAAAAAAATAACAAACTTTAAACAAATTTTCAAAAATCAAAAACAAAAGACACAACCCCACTTTGTTTTCAAACAGTTACAAAGCAAAAACACCAAAAAATAAAAAATTAAACTTGAAGTTAAATTTTCCATCAAAATCAAAACTTTCCCGTCTTTTCTCACACCACCAACACATTCACCAAAACAAAACACAAAATAAATTCCATTTTCTCACCTCTTAACAGCGATTGTTGTCTTCTGTCTTCCAAAAACCAAAATCAGCAGAGAATTGTAAAAGATCAGATAACAATTCTTGTACAAAGATACAACTTTTCCCTCAAAATCCCCCTATCCCATATTTTCCCAAGAAACAAACAAGAAACAATTTTTTTTCAAACTCCACCCATTAAAAATGATTTTCAATTTCCAGTTTTTTCTTTTTTTAACAAGAACAACAACAAAATTTTGAATTTTTTTTTCTCTCTCTCTGTTTTTCTGATCAGCCAAAACCCTCTGAAAACCACCCAAAATTTTGCTTAAACCCCAGGTCTTATACCATTGACTCCTTACCGGACCTATCGGTAATCTCACCAGCTTGCTACCGGCTCTGGCCGGTCGCTCTCTAAACCACCAAATGACCGGTTCTTCCTATTCTTGGTGATCCACCAATGTTTAACGTCTCCTCTGATTCTGACAACTGGCGACATCTTCCATCATGTGGCTATTTCTGATTTTCCTGCTCGAGAAAAACGTTGGGTCACGAACACAACCGCTTTTCTTTTCTTTTCTTTCTTTTTCTTTTTTTTTTTTCGGGTTTCTTTTTTTTTTTGCTTTTAAAATTTTTTAAATGGTGATTTTTGGCCGAATCTAGGGATGTCCGTTTAATATTATTTGTGTACATTATTCGATTTTTTTTTGGGTCGTGGTCAAATTAAAAATTAGATTACAAAATTATAGGGTAAATTATAATTTATTATTCAATTCAAACTTTAATTTAAACATAATAAGACTTTCAATTTTATTACAATTTAACCCATCGTTGTTAGCAACTCTTTGTTAAAATTAACTAAGTGAGGGATAAATTTATCATTTGACCTTATTTTTAAAATTAAACAATCAAAATTATTAATAAAAAATTAAAAACTTAAATTTTAAAATAAAATGAATTTCATAGATCAACTTATTAAAAAAGAAAAAACAAAAATTCTTCATTCTCTTCATTCTTCTCTCAACCTTCAATAGCTCTCTCTTCTTTCTATCTTTCTCTGACATTGTTGACCTTCACTTTTTTCTTCTTCCCGTTGTCACCCTGCTCCTCTTCTTCTTCCCTATCTGCCACTATTTGACCTCTTCTTCTTCCCCATCTATCGTGGTTTGATGTTTGTTGGATGTGTTTGATGGGTGAGTGTGGTGGTGTTGGAGATTTACTAGTTTGATGAAGATATGAATGTTTTTATTTAAAAATTAAGTTTT